>MSTJ01000409.1:0-14657 GCA_001956345.1 Ramalina peruviana
GGGGGAGGGGGGGTGGGGCATTGGTTTTGGGGGGAGTGAGGGAATGAAAGAGAGGGAGCTTCTGGAGTTGCGGAAAGTGAGGGAAGTATTTTTTTTTTTGCTTGTGGAAATTCGATATTGCAATGAGGGGTGGCAAAGTGGATGGGAGCAGATGGAGGAAATCTTTTGTTTGACAAGTTTTGGTTGCCTGGATCACGGGAAGGCCATTTGTGCCTTCAAGGTGTGAGCCGCGCGATGGACGATCTGGCTTCTTCGGAAAGTGCGGGAGGCTTCATCATTGCGCATGGAATTGGCTCTTCTGGAATCACAAACGATTGCTTGCGAAGGTCAGGTCCGTTGGATGCTGTAAGACTGACTTGCAGAGAGATTGAAGATTGGGCTTGACGTCTTTTGGCGGGTTGGGTTCCGCCCCAAAATGAGAACCTCAGGCCTCTCAGGGGTTGAATGCTCGGCAGCCAATCAGACACACACTCCAGGCAAGTGTACAGGATAGACCAAAAGCGAACTAGCATTACATCGTCTACATAAAATCATTACAGGGGAACGTTCTACTCGACTCCATTCACCTCCTAGAGACATCATTCACATGAAGGATGGAATCTCCTGGTTCAAGTCGTCTTAACGGGACACCCATACCCCTCAAAGATCGGATTCAACTTCCCCGTCGCAAACTGAACCACCTGCAACGGCAGTTCCAACACGGTGCTCAGACTGCTCGGAACATCATCAACCGCCAATTGATAGAGCAGGCACAGCACATCCTTCGAATTGTCCGAGAGCTTGCCGTCCGTAATGGGGCCGTAACTCAGCGCGTCGAAATCCCCGGGCCCGACGTTCCCGCCAAACAAGACGGGATGCTCGAGGTACTGCGCCAGGATCTCCGCGGCGACATCCGGGCCCGAGTAAGGTGCCTTGCGATTGTACCAATTGTCCGGGATCTGCTCCTGTTCGAAAAAGGAGGACATGGTGGGGAGGTCGGGAGTGCCGTCTGGTCCCAATGAAGGGAATAGCTCGTAGAGGAAAGAAGCAGCGCCGAAGAGAAGCACGGATTTGGGACCGAAGTAGAAGTTGCCGTTCTCGGCCAACGACTGCTGGTAGCGGTTGTAGCGGTACTGGGCCAGGTTATCGCGGTTGAAGTTGCCTTGGCAGGTGTCTTGCATCTGGCTGAAGAGGGTGCTGTTGAAGCTGTAGTCGTCGCCGTTGGCGAGGTAATAGTCGTTGCGGGTCAAGGATGTGTCGCCCTCGAATTTCTATGGATCCCATGTCAGCATTGGAGGATGGAAGATCGGGGATGATTCAGCTGACATTGTGTCCGTCCAGACCAAGTTCATCGCCGAGAAGGTCGCCCGTGGCAGAGGTGCGGCTTGTGGCATCACAGCCGAGCGAGAGCTTGCCGGTCAGGACGTCACCATCAAGACCGACACCCAGGACAGCTAGGATGACTGCAAGATCGTAGCCAACATTGTAGAGGTTCTGCTGTGCATCGACGAGTTCAGTGAAGGTAGTGATGCCGTCATGGCTGAGAAACTGGTAGAGCCTTTAGTGTATGAAGATCAATGTGATAATCCCTTTCAACACACATGGTGGTTCGCCGCTGTATTCAGACCTGGGCATGGCCCTCGTATATCATTGGGGCCAGGAGCCTCAAAAGCATGAGCAGTGTCTCCGTCGGCCGGCACCTTGATGCCGCCGATGCCAGTGCCTGGGACACCGTTCTTGGCTCCGGTGTAGGGATAGTCGGAAGAGTATGGAGCGGCACCTGGATGGTTCGAATTGAAAGGGCAACTCCCCTGCCGTTTCTCATGACTGGCTCGCCCGGCATTGCGTAGCATGGAGGCATCTACCCCAGGGGCTTCTGCCACAAACGGATAAGCCAAAGCAAAAGGGGCAGCAAGCCACACAGCGGAGACAGAGAAGTGCATGATGGTATATTGTGGTTCTTCCTAAGATTGGATCTCCATCCTCAGGGTTCTCGTCTTTAGAATATCAAAGCAAAGACAAACCGCCGAGGTATGGAGAAGGCGCTGAGAAGCCTGATTGGCCATCGTGTGAGGGCGAGGAAATCGCAAAGGATGGAGTGGGGAACATGCGATTGCCGTGGATGGGGGTCAGAAGATAGATGCTGGAACGCACCGGCTATTGTTCCGGTACTGTACAAATATAAGGTTGCCTGCAGCATTGCTCTCTTGGGAAAACAGATCAACGCGTTCCACCGAAACGGGTAAAGGCCAGATACTTATGACAAAAGAAGGACGCAAAAGGCAGCTGCTTGATTTCTCCACTTTGCTCGACTTCAGGCGTCGATCAACTACATTACCTTTCTGCATGCCTTGAAAGCACGCAATTCCCCACGGTTGTGATCACTTACTTCCTCGGAAGAGGTCTCTCCCAATTTCCAGATAACAATTCCCTTATTTGCAGACAATATGACATCCAGGCCGGAGTAGGGTACCCTGAGAGATCACCGACTAATTCAGTCTGGCCACCATCTCCTTTTCACAAGCAGCTCACAAAAACTCGCAAGCAGCTCGGATTGATCTCACACTCGAACTTGTTGGGGGCGCAAACCTCACCCTCCCCATCGGATTCCAGCTCCAAATTGTCCACCACACTGGCACACTTACTCTTGACCGCACCATCAGAGGAAGAAAACTTCCTTCTCTTCTCGGCTCTTACCGCCGTATGCTGATCGTACTGGGACCGCTGCGAGTACTAGCGCACAGTTTCACGGACCTTCATATGCTTGCGAACTCGGTCCCCGATCCCCCCAGTTGCATAAGTTGTGCAGCGCACGGCAGATCTCGCTCGATTTCAGCATTCACGAGCTGTGGGTGGCAAGGAATAGGTCCTAGGAAAGGGTCCCGAATAACCGATGTAGTAGGCAGCTGATCAATGCAGCTTAGGATTGGAGCAGTTGAGGCTTTTGAGGCTGCGGATTCGATTGCTCCGGCACTCAACTAGATCATTGATCATCGCGACAATATGATCAGGATGAAAAGGTCGAAAGTGAAAAGCAGAAAAGGAACATTGCAGGAATCCAACAGAGACAACAGAACTAGTCCCAATCAAGTTAGCGGAGGACATCAACAAGATTGATCATGTTACTCAATGCCGATATCAACGTTCCTCGACTTGAGCATTGCGATTGGAGCTTGTTCACGTACGTTCTCATCGTATCACAGACCCTGCTACGCTTGCTCCAAAGGATCATGGAATTCCATAGGGACTTTTCGTCCCAAATCACTATTTACACGGCAAATCTTGTTAAGATATATTATTCTGCACATTCGATGCCTTCCAAGGTCTTCATTGCTCGCATACCCTCTGCTTCGAATTTGCCTACCGTTCGCTCGCAATCTGAGCGGAACTTTTCCTCTCCACGTTGTGCGTTGAATTGGATCCATTGCTCAACCGTCATTTTCTTCTCAGGGCTAGTCAGACCACCTTTGACCGCATCGATGCCGTCGTTGAAAGGATTGTTCTCTTTCTCCTGGCCGGGCGTTCCTTGAAAGATATGCTCCAGATCGGTCATTGTCCAGGGTACACTCGTCTGCAATTTCGAAAAAGTGTTCTTGACCGGAGATCTCGTAGGAGTGCTAACCGCAAGCGGAATGCGCGTTGTTTGGGACTTGGTTGGGGACTGGACTGCTAGAGGTGGCCGCACCTCCGAAGGCCGTGAAGATGGAGGGTGATTCTCAGCATCAGATGATTGAGGTGATGCAGCAGGTGTCGAGCGTGCTGTTTGTGCCGGCGGCGAGGTAGGTAGATGAGCGACTGCCGGTGCTGATAATGGCTCTGCTGGGCTTTCTGGTAAAGTCTCTCGGACATGTGGCGAGGATGATGGTCTCGGAGGTTCTAGTGAAGCCTCTTCGACCTCCTCGACAGGTGCCTTGGACTTAGGGGCTCCTTTCTTGGCCTTGCCTGTCTTTGGGGCTGCTTTCGCCTTCGCACCTTTCTTGCCTTTGGGCTTGTCTGGGCCCTCAGGTTGCTTCATTTCCTCTAGCGCTGGCACCTCAGGGATTCCATCCACCAATGCAGCCTCATCATCAGCTGGATCGTTCGGCGGTTGGAAAACTTCCTCATTATCTTCATTTGCTGGTTTCGCTTTCTTGCCTTTGGTACCTTTCTTGGCAGGGCCTTTCGTGCGACCTTTTTGGGTTTCATGGCTCTGAACCACTACACTTGCATCTGTCTCATGACCGGATTCGTCGCCCAACGTCGGACTGTCAAGCATCGAGCTCTTGAGGCATTGTGCCTTAGCTTCTTGGTTTGGGATAGCAGACATTCTGGTACCTCCTGCTGGCAGTTGTCTAGACACTTGCCGAGTCTGTTTCCGTGGCGGTGATGACTTGCGCTGAACCCGCTCTTCTTCGGCTGGCTCCTGCTCCTTTTCAAGCCCATGTTCGTTATCATTCTCTTCTCCGAACACCTTTTGTTTCCGTCCTCGCTTCCCGGGCGGTGGCTTTTTGGCCGCCTTCTCAGTCGACAACTCGTCTTCAGGTGAAGTATTCTCCTCGATAGGGGCATGATCGTCATCATGCGCCACGTCGAACTGCTTCGGCAGAGCCACATCATCAACAATCATTACCGAGTCATCTGGCTGTGCGGAATCGGCCCTGTTTGCTTTTCTAGTCAGAGCACGAGAAGCAGTGGACTTCTTTAGACCGGGCTTCGTCCTCGTCAGCCGACGAGTCTTGGGCTTTGGATCATCCTCGACATCAATCTCTTCATCATCTGTGAGAGGACGATCGAGATCCAACGCCAGCGCAGCATCAATATCCTCGTCTTTAGGAATGGCTGACCTCAGTGAAGCCTGCGATGCTGTTGACATCTTTGATGCCTTACGCGTCGAAGAAGAAGCTCTTTTTCTTCCACCTTGGCGACCCTTTTTTGATACAGGTGCCGACGACGCTGTTGGTTTCTCGGCGTCAGTCATGTCGACATCTTCATCATTGAGTGGCTGAATGGCTTCAAGGTCACTCTGGTCAATCATGACGCTGCTCCGTGTTCTTGTTGCTCTTCTTTTCGTAGGTGGGGCCTCGGACGCGGCTTCCGTTTCCCCCTTCGCCTCGTCTGCCTGACCTTCATCCTCGCTCTTCCTCTTCTTTCCCCTTGACCCAGTTTCCGGCGACTGATCTATCTTGACGGAAAAATCATCATCCTCTGGCTCGAGAGGAAAGCTCTCGTTTGGAGGCTCTTCAACTTGCTTTTGTGATGCTTTGCTCTTTTTCGTTTTTTTGGAACCACCCTTTCCACCGCCTTTCGTCATTTTCGGTTTGGGCATAGGAACAGCCGAAAGGCTACTTTCATCACCATTGAGTTCTGACTCCATGAGAGACGGGGCCTCTGAAGCAAGAGTTGCATTGGATTGTGTTGACATGCGAGAGGCTCTTGAGGCTCGACCTCGTCTTCCTTTGGAAGCCTTAGGCTTATTTTCCACCTTGGTATTGAAGAAGATACAATCCGGAGAACGGCGCTGATGCTCTTGACTACAGAACGTTAGCAGAGGTGTGATTCGAAGGCAGTATATTTGCTTACAAGGGGTTGTCCTTTGGCTCCCAGCCATCCAGGCTCAAGCTACAGTACGAGCAACGAGCAAAATCATCGCTCTCTGGGGTAGGGCAATAATGCCATCCCGCCTCAATCATCTAGTCCAGCTTAGCAGTGGGTTTACTCTCCATAAGGGGGATTGAGACCCACCTTCTGTGTCTTGCACAGCCATCCTCTCTTGTCCTCATGGGGCCAGCCGACGAAGGTCATCTTCCTTGCGTCCAGCATTTCTCCCGAAGATGGATCTTTCAAATCGTCGTCCCCACGTTCGATAGCTCTATCAGTTGCGACGGCGATAGCCCACCCGCATTGCCCGCAATGACTGAGATGCTYGTCGATGGGATCGTCCGTCTCCTCCCAGCCATCTAGACTGCTTTTGCATAGGTAGCATCTGACATTGTCGGGGCAAGAGGAGGTGGGTGCAAAGAAAAATCCGGCTTGGGCAAGCTAGAGTTTGTTAAAGCATGCTCATCTAGTCTGCAAACGCAATTAGAACACACCTTGGGGGGTGCAGGGCTTTTGTGAGGCCATTTGAGCTTTCTCAAGCCTTTGGGATCAGAAGCTCTCTTCTTTGTTGCCGGATATACAGCGTTGAAGGACGCAAGACGGGCAGCGTAAGTCTCCATGATGAGCGGCTTTCGCGCAGTGTCAGCTATCGAAGAAAGCTATCCCAATTGTGAACTTCCACCAGCAATCTCTTCCTAAGTCTGGATGTAAGTGAATTCGTCTCCGGCAGGATTGTTTACATCGGCTTTCCCAATGTTTGGAGTTTGTCAATTCGCGTGTCACTGAAGTCTTGGCGTTTTCAAATGTACGCAGTGCGGTCTGGGCACTTTCCCCTGGAAATCCGACGCGCCGACGTCAGACGCAATGGCCTCGAGGGCCTGAATGTCACCAGGCAAGTGGAAAGAAGGCTTCTAATTCTCGGAATGCGCGCCCGGCTTTGTGACTTGTTCGATGTGTGATTGTGGCTGATGGGTCTGCTAAGAGCAACTGACCCGTCTGCTCTACGTGATAGCACAGATACAATGGCATCGGGCTTTATAAATTGATTCCAGAATGCAAAGAAGCCTGACTCCTGTAAGCTCTTCTCATCCAATTGAGGATCTTGCAGCTGCTCATGTATATCGTTACAGTTGCTCAGCCAATTTCATAGCCTGACTTCGGCACATCTCTGGCTCACCACAGGCCCTTCCCACTGTCGAACGCACGTGCCCACGGAAAGATGTCACCGAAGATGGGCTTCTACGACGTCGGACAAGCCCCCCTCGTCTGGTCAAAAACCCGATAGTAAGGAGGCGTCTTCTTCCACCAGGACATGGTCGCCTTCTCCCCCAGGTCAATCTCCTAGCCCGAACCAAAAGACTTCAGACAGACCAAATGAATTGCCGCCCAATTGGGACGACAACCCCGACTACAACATCCAGAACTTTGCAGATCTACCTTCATCCAACTTCGGCGTGAACCAACATATTGTGATCAACAATGAATTTAAGGAGGCTCTGCGTCAGATCCTCTGGCAGTTCCGTGCTCCGATCCGGTACGCATTCGCCTACGGGTCCGGCGTATTCCCTCAGACGGCATTGAACGCCAAAGACTCCTCCGCCTTGCATCCACATGCGAACCCGGCAATATCCAAGGTCCAGGGCGGCAGCGGCAAAATGATCGATTTCATCTTCGGCGTCTCCTACACCCAGCATTGGCACTCCCTCAACCTCACCCAGCACCGCAACCACTACTCCGCCCTCGGCGGGCTGGGCTCCTCCGCCGTCTCCCACATCCAAGACAAATGGGGCGCGGGCGTCTACTTCAACCCTTACGTCACTGTGAACGGCACCCTGATCAAGTACGGCGTCGTCAACCTCGACACGCTGTGCAAGGATCTCTCCCAATGGGACACCCTCTACCTAGCCGGCCGGCTCCACAAACCCGTCAAGATCCTCCGCGACGACCCCCGCGTCCGGCTCGCCAACCAAGTCAACCTCATGTCCGCCGTCCGCACCGCCCTGCTCCTCCTCCCGCCCCAATTCACCGAACAAGACCTCTACAAGACCATCTGCGGGATCTCCTACCTGGGGGACCCGCGCATGACCCTCGGCGCCGAGAACCTCAACAAGGTCTCCAACATCGTCACCCACCAGCTCCCCAACTTCCGCCGCCTCTACGGCCCCATCATCGAGAACCTCCCCAACGTCTCCTTCCAGGACCCGCGCTGCAGCTCCCCCGCTTGGGTCGATGATGCCGACATGAACGCCGTGCTGCAGCAGGACATGGATCCCACCAAGCGGGGGAACATGGTCCGCCGCTTACCCATGAAGTTCCGGGAGAAGCTGTATTTTCAGTATCAGGCCAAATACCGGATCCCCCGCGCCGCGTTCAACGCCATGATGGAATCGTCCAATGACGAGGACCCGTCGCGTGTGAGGCGGAAACAGGGCGGGGAGTTTGAGCAGCGGATCGCGGGCGAGGCGACGGCGGCGTTGAATCAAGAGGTGAGCGGGGTGCTGACGAATATCATCAAGTGGCCGAGTTATGTGCAGAGTGCCAAGAGCGGGTTGACGAGCGGGGTGGGGCGGAGTTGGCGGTATGTGAGGGAGAAGATGCAGAAGAATCGGGAGGGGAGGAGGAGGGAGAGGGAGGAGCAGCTGGAGGCTGATAAGGCTAAAAAGCAGAGTGGGTAATACATAGAGATAGAGAAAAGCGTTCAATCAATATTCAAGATCAGTTTTGACCGCAAGTGTGGATTCTTGAAGACTGCAATCAGGAACGAACTTCAGTCTGCAACGAGACAAATTAATTGCTTCCATCCCATGGAGTCATTGAGAGGATCTCCATCTAATAATATGCTGACTAAGACATAAGGCCGCGAGAGCCTGCCCTTTTGATGCTGTAGAAAGGAGAGATGTTCAATTTCCCAGCGGACAGGGAGGTCGGTACGCTGCTGGTCCAAGCACGGGGGCATTCCGAAGGTGTAGCAAAAAGCTGACAACTCTTCTCATATTTGTATGTCGCAGCAGGAAACCTAATCACGAGGTGGGAAATTCAGCACAGATCATTATAATGATTTCAAAAACCGGCCGGCAAAGCTATGCAAAGGAACCCCCCCCCTGACCTGACTAAAAAACCGCAGGTAAAATGCCCTTGCTCTGTCGCTTGCTGAAGCGTTTCCTCCCCATCCCGCCCCCGCTCGAAAAGATGGAGTTCGAGGAGGAAGAGTGGTGATTGGGATCTCCCCCGTCCCCCCCATGGGGTGGATCCGGCCGCAGCGTCCTCTGCAGCGTCGTTCTCCCGCCGCCGCTACTTACCGTTCTCGATGTACCACCGATGGCCGGGCCGTTGCCGTTCTCCACTGGCCCTGGGGAGTCCAGGTCTAGGGCTCGGGACCCGCTGGCTGAGATGGCGCCGGGAGGTTTGTTGAAGGCGTTGAGTTCACCCGAGTAGGAGGGGTTCTGCTCGGCGAAGGACTGGGAGATGGCGAGGTCGCGGGCGCGGTCGATGCTGTCGAGCCATTCCTGGGCGGAGGCGGAGGTGGCGGAGCCGTCGGAGCTGGCGGCTTTGGGGTCTTCGAAGGTGTAGTGTTTGTCGGCCTGGGAGACACGCCGATGTCAATGTTGTTGACTTATCTAGGAGGGCTCATGCCTACGAAACATGAATAGGAGTAAATGTCTTACCGTGTCGACACACCAATATGTCAACCCCTTTGGATCTTGCATTTTGTTCCAACCACAGCCTGCATGCATGAGATCGATCTCGATCTTCGATTTCTTGTCTTCGCCGCCTGCTGCTGTGATGATGATCCGGGCCGATGAGGTGACCATTACAAGACGCTGCCGCTTCTTGGTGTCTTTGCCTGCGCCGAAGAATCTTGAGAGCTTTTTGGGGGTGTCGAAGTCGCCATTTGGAAGGCCATTCTTGCTGTTCGGGCTATGGGGTCCAGGTGTGGTGTTTACCAGTAGATTTCCGAGCTTCAATATCCGCTCGTTGATCTGAGTCAATACAGGTGACCATTCAATATCCAGCTGGGTTGGTGGTGGAAGTTCTGTTATTATTCGAGGACCTGGCCTCGGAAGATTGCCCGTCGGTGTCTCAAACCGCTTTTCTGAGGTGCTGTGCGATGGCTTAATATTGGGAGGATAGCTGGACCCGTTCACCGCACTTGGTGCATCGAGCTTCATCGGTGCCGTGGCCGCTGGCACATACGGTTTGAGCTTTGGGGCCTTCAATCTCCAGAGGCCGCGACCCCAAGACACGCCGTCAAAGAATTCATGATTCTTGACGTGCTCTATGGACAGCCGGCTGGCAGGATCAAGCACGAGTAGCCTTTCAATCAGATCTCTGGCCACCTCTGGGAAACCCTTTGGGAATTGGTAGTCCAGATTGACAATCTTCTGAAACGTCAAGTATTCATTGCCAGCTTTGAAGGGTGGCCTTCCCGCCAGCAACTGATATACGATGCATCCAAAGGCCCAAAGATCACTCGCTTTACACGCTTTCTTGTCCGTCAATAGCTCCGGGCTGACATACTCGGCAGTCCCCACAAACGAATTCGCTTTGCTATCTTCCGACCCGTCGAGGGGACTACCATGGAGAGATTCCATCGGCGCATTGCTGCCATTCCGTGGCGGTCTTTTTGGCAATTCCAGAATCTTAGCAGTCCCAAAGTCGGTAATCTTGACATGCATTTGGTCGTCCAAGAGGACGTTTTCTGGCTTGAGATCACGATGTATCACCCCTCTTGCATGCATGTAGTCGATCGTGTCGAGGATTTCGGCGCTGTAAAATCGCGTACACTCTTCATTGAAAGTGGTTGTTCGTTTCAGCACCCCGAGCAGCTCTCCACTGCTTGCCAGATCCAGAACGAAATACAGGGACTGCTCATCTTGAAAGGTGTAGTACAGGCGGACGACCCCCGGATGATCTGTCAGTCGATTCAGGGTATCTTTCTCAATGTTGACGTATTTGACCTTCTTTTCTTTGATGATATGCCGCTTATCCAAGACCTTGATTGCATACTCCTTGCCAGTCTGTCTATCGGTGGCTGCCATGACTGTGCTGTAAGAGCCCTCCCCCAGGGTTCGTCCGAACTTGAAATCCTTGACGCCTTTCTTAACAGACTTGAGCACTTGATTCCCGTTCACATCGATCTCTTTGCGTATACCAACAGCAGCACCTCTCTCCTGCCATTCCTCGCTGCTATTCAGAGGTCCCCCTTCGATGCCATAAGGATTCCCTTGGGAACCGTTCCTTGCACCTGCAGGTGTGTCTGCCGGGCCCACAACGGGATTTCTCGAGCTTTTCCGGGCGGGTAATGGTCCATTGTGGCTGTACATCTGACTTTGCCGGTATGCCCGCTCGGTGTGACTTCCTTCATGAGTAGGCACGCCAGCCTGCATGGCAGTCGCCGCACCTCTGGAGCTGGTGCGTTGCAATGGGGATATGCCCATCATGGATGACCTTGAAGGTTCTTTGTGCAATCTAGTAGGTGCTGATCCGTCTCGTATAGGGTACTCACTTCTGCCGGTTGAGGGTTGGGTGTGCATTGCAGAGACCGGCCGCATAGCAGAGCTCGCACTTCTTTGGTTGGAGGGAATTGTGGTCGGGTAATGAGGGAATTGAGCTTGCTGCTGATCTTGATAGGTCATAGGAATGGATTGGCGGTTGGCATAGCGTTGCGCATGGGAGGACAGCTCTTTGGTCTTGGGTGAAGGGATCTGTTTTGGAGAGGGCGGCTTTTCCACTGGACTGACACGGCGGTCGACGATGGGAGAATTGGCGGAGAAGGTGCTGGGATTGAAGTCGAGAGGCGACGGGGAGCGGATGATGTCGTTTGTGGAGAGGGTTGGAGCTAGGGGCGATTTTGCTCTTTCAGACTTGCTTGCTGGAGGTCCAATCGAGGCCGATAAAGGTGAGACCGAAGCTCCCCGACCGAGCGGATCGCCTCTTGAAGAGACTGGAGAAATATTGGCGTCGGGATTAGCTATACGAAGGCCCCCAAGGGATTCTGCCAGATTGAGGTCGGCCTCCATTGTGCCTGAAGATTCTGTTCGATTTATCGCTTTAGGTGCATATTCAGGGCATGATTTGGGTCGGGAGTCATTTGCATGCGTGTCACATTGATCTGTGCCTGAAGGGGTACATGGTACAGGCGAGAGGCCAGATGGAGGCAGTCAAATGACGCACGTTCGAGGGGTTGCAGGGTGAGGTGGTGAGTGAGGTAGCCCCGGTGGCCCTCCGTGAGGTTACTGCAGGCCGCGGCAATCTCGGGCTTTTAAGATTTGAGATGCACAGACTGCCTTTCATCCTCCTTCAGATCGGCGACAATGAGCATCTGGGTGTGAGTGTACAAGCATCAATTACACAAGGTAGGTGAAAAAAAGGCGGTCAGTGTCCAGGCGACAATATATCATCCGGGCGTCGTGGCTCATCGAAGGCCTCGTATCCATCCTTGGCATTTCCCCATCCAGTCGATTGACCTGCACCGTGGATCAACAAACAGAAATTGTCACTGTGATACTGAAAATCATAGTTGCAGGATACTATCAGAGTAGCCTTCAATCACTGTGTTCCAAAGCTTCAGTCTTGACGCATGGGTATTTGGCCAAACAAAACACAATGTCGGTGCTGTTTTGTGTCCTTTCACAGTCACATGATAAGAATTGTGACGAAACCTGGGTATGAGAAAGTGCTGGTAACGGTAATGGAAGGCATTTTCCTCTATGATTTACGAATTCCGTCAGTATTTAAAATTGTCGTACTTGCTCCTGCGGTCCTTGTGCTTTCCTGGATTTGCCCTATGCCTTGCGCTTTCCTTCTCAAGACCATACTGCACCAGTATGACATCTTTGCATCCGCTTTTCCTGCTCTCGCTTCGACTTCATGGGCTCGACATACTGGCAATGTTGCGACCCAAAGCAACCCAAATCCAACTGGATTCTCGAGACCTTCAATGGCATCGACATCGTCAACATGAGCGCCAGACAACCCAATGGCATCGCCAACGAGTACAAGATTCGCAACTAAAATCTCGAACTGTAGATCCGAGCAATAGAAACTCCGAAGCCACCTCAAGCACCGGCCAAGACGTGGGCATTGGTAGTCGACAATTCATCCTACCCATCCGTAATGGACCTCCAAGCCAGCGACCACAACCTCAGGAACAGGAGGACGACGCCCTACTCTCCCAAGAGCCCGTGCCCCAGCTCTCCAGGGCTTTCTGGGACAGGGTGCTTGCACAAGCGGGAACGCCAACGCGAACAAGACCAGCTCCTTCAGGCAATGGCAAAGTGATTGAGCCCTCTGAAGCTTTCTCACGTGAGACGCACTCGTCTCATGCTTCACCTACGGCGGAAGATAGTCAGTTAGCTCTCGATCTTGAAGAAAATCCTGGACTTCCTCGTACTGCGAGTGATGACGAACTCTATGGACCATCTCTCGATGAATCTACCGCCATGAGTCATTGCAGAGACACCTTCCCAAAGGATGAAGCCACAAACGAAATCCAAGACGCTCGAGAGCCGAGCGTTTCGCCCAAAAGTAGCTTTGCGAAGCTGTTCCATCGCAAGAAAAGGCATGAGGAGAACACTCTAACCACCATGTCTTCCGTCAATTCTCTCTTGCCGCGTCGTCTTGGAAATTTTGACGGCCCATCCGAGTTTTTCCGACAGGTCTCCGAGTCATCAAGCACTGCAATGAGCGTGGAATTCGCCGACGAACTGTATGACGGTCGCAATGAAAGGCGTGCCATGTCAACTTCTATGAATTGGGAATCGCACGGCAAGGATTCAGATGCCGAGGAGAATTCTCGTCTGACACCACCACGACCAGTTCCTCGACGAGATAAGACACCTCTCGGACCTTCCATTCAGGATCCGACCTACTATGCTCGTCGTCAAGCATCAGGAGGGCTTCCAAGGTCACCTCTGTATAGATCCCAAAGCGGCGAATCGAGTTCCCCGGAAAGGCACCCCGGCAGAGCCTTCTCCATTCATGCACCGGACAGCAGTCCTCCACGCCTAGGTACCCCAGGACAAAAAAGCCCCGAGCTTCTGTCGAAACCGCCTCGCCGACGGACAACGCGCTATAGACCACGAAGTCAGACATATTCATATACCGAGTCGGCGGGAGAGGCTCCCCATCTTCCGATGATGCAGCACGACAGTCTGAGTGCCAGTCCGGCTGACAGAGGAGGCCTCGGTGCAGCGTATATCACTTCGCAGAGGACATCTTCCCAAGGTCAAGCTTTCAGCAGCCACGAAGACGAGATTGACGCATTGAATCAGCAATACTCATCGCCACAGCTTCCTCGCTATTTCGGTGAACTCCAAGTCTCCTCGCCCCGAGAAGCGATCCGCTCCGTCAGCAGTCTCAACCGATCTCTTCGCAGCGACTCCCCAGCAGACATGACAATACCTGCCCGCCATACACCCACCAGATCCCGTAACCTCACTCCCTACAACTCCCCGTACAAACCAGCATTCATCCGTCACCCTTCCCAGATCCAGATCCCACTTCCCCTCCCCTTCTCCGCCACCCCGCGCACCACCTCTTCCCACTCCGCCATCCCCTCCGCTTCGCCCCTAACACCAACCGATCTCCGCATCTTCACACCACCTTCCCAACGTCAACCCTCCTCCAACCCTTTCCAAGTGGGCACTCCTACGCAAACACCACCGCCACCACAACCAACCCCATCCCCGGACTTCACGAGCCGCATCCTCTCAACCTCCCTCTCCCCCCTCCCACCACCCCCACGCCTCCGCGACCCACCGCCCATGAGGATCTACAACGACGCCCTCCCCGCTTTCATCGCGCAGCCGCGCACGCCGGCGGATCTCCAACGTCGCTCGAGGAGGAACGAAGGGAACCCCTTCAACACGGCACCTCCCCGCATCATGCGGCAGCAGCAGCAGCCGACCACGCCGTCGGGTGTTCGGCATCACGTTCCTGTGGCTACCCCCACACGGGATAGGGATGTTGTGGGCCGCCGATTGGGGCGACGGAACGAGCAGGTCGAGAATGCGGGGAGCGTTACCCCTGACGAACGGATGTGGAGGAGGGAGAGAGGGAGTCGGATTGGGATTGGACGCGAGGAGAGGGAGAGGTTGGGG
>MSTJ01000410.1:0-14579 GCA_001956345.1 Ramalina peruviana
CGCCAGATAGGGTTCGAAGGGTTCGAATACATCATCGACAGCGAGACCGGCGTGCCCATGCTCTGTTGACCGAAGTCAACTTCCCCATGCAAAAGAGAAGAAAGGGGGATTGTCACTCACCATCTCGCTTTCCTCGGCAAATTTCTGGAAATCATGTCCCACCACCGTGACCCACGGCCTCTTGCCCTCCTTTCCCAGCATCGGCTGATCGCTGTACGGAAGCAACCTCCACAGATTCCTCCGATCCAGCCCCTCTCGATTCGGCACCTCGGGACTGAAGATTTTCGCGAATTTGGCCCGCTGCTCTCTCAAAACCTCGACACTCACATCCTCGGGCAGCTGCTCGGCAGGGTCGAACCCGGCAGCATCCGGATCAGGCCAGAAGTCGAAATTGCTGTTCGCGATGATGCTGTCGAGCAGCAACAAGGCGGCGCAGGGGTACTCCTCCGCATACAAGCGCCCGATGGCGCAGCCAATGCTGTTCGCAACCAGCACGATGCGGGTTTCCTCACCTCCGAGCTCCTCTTCAGTCTTGCAAATCTGCAGAATCAATTGTCGGAGATCGACAACGGCGTCGCTGACATCGTGGCCGCGACCGGGTTCGTGATTGGCGTCTTGCGGGTCACGATCACTTGTCAGCCCCTGCCCGTAGCGATCGTAGGCGAGTAAGGTGGGCCACGACATCGATGTGCCCTTGCGTTGGCGGATGATGCCGGCCATGACCGGGAGCCAGGAGGATTTATCAGTCATGAGGCCGTTGAGAAAGACGATGAGGACTGGCGCGACGGTGTTGGATGTTGGGTTTGGCACCGTTGGGGCGGAGTCGTGGGAGCGGGCGAGAGAGTAGTGCATGTAGGCGCCGGGTTTGTGAGGCAGGGGAAGGGCGTCATGGATGATCTCACTGGGCAGCATTCGCGCTGGGGCGGGTGGGCCGGCCATTGCGGTGGTCTGGTGTTTGATAGAAGAGTGAGTTGGAAAAGGAGCTTGTTCCTGTGAATAATAGGCGAGGAGATATATCTTTGAGATCTTATCGGCCAAAAGTGTTATCGGTGGTCGAATCTCTTCCAAGTCTCCAGACCTCGATAATGCCGGGACAACGGGATTATATATCAAACAGGCGGGAATGGCAAGATCTCAGATATTTCCGCCAGGGATTGCGGCTTTGGCTGAGGCTGAAACAGAGTGCACTCGTGAACAAGGCTTCTTTTCCTACTGCTGCGCTACACTCAGGGCGCTACCAGTGTCTCATCGTTCTCCGGGCTGCATTATATGCATGTCGGGGATTTCCTCGCAACGAAACTTCGGTACGAGTGGCGCAGCGCCGTTGGTCCGTTTGAGCTGACTGAGCTCCCTTTTCTCACGTAATCACCAAAGGGTCCAGATTTCGTAGGTCCAGGGCATCATCTCTATGATCCTATATAGCAGACTTCATCGTATCGTTATGACTTCGTCGCGAAATCTTCCGGACCAAACTTTTTCATGGTCTTCCATACAACAGTACATATATCCCACCCGAACATAGTCGTCCCCTTCACCCGAGGCTTTGAGCAACAGCGCATCTACGTCGTAGTCATCCTCGTGCCCTACCCCCTGGATGCTACTCTGCACTAGCAAAAGCGTAACAGGCTCGGGATCGTCCGTGGGTTGGCATACCAGATGATCCGGGTAGGCCGCGCATACTCTCCTACACAGCGTGTCCCCGCCTTCCGAATCGTAGACCGTAAAGCGAGAATCTTTGGTTTCGTCGTGGCGTGGACCCCATCTCACATCCAGGACTTTACCGCGTAGCTTCAAGAAACCGTCCGTCACAGCTCCGAATGGTAGGCTCCCCCTGTGAAGGATGGTCTCGCACTCTAGTATTTCAATCTCGGGGTCCAAGTAGTCTGGCTCTCCATCTTCCTCGGAAAAGTGGAAATCGTGGTACGATGCACCCTCGACGGCAGCCCATGACCACGAAGGTGCCCTTCTCGACCCCGGCGGGGGGTGTGTTCGAGATCCGTTGAGTACCTTCCACGTCAGACTCAGGGGCAGGAAGTCCGCCCACATCCCAGCTTTGTAATCACCAAGACACGATCCATACCGGCTCGCGTACTCCTTGGCCAACGCAGCAATGGCGACGAGCTTGTCTGCTGGGTAAGACAGCTGACGGTGACCGTAGTCTGTTACCATGCTTTTCCATGCTCTATCGACGTCCTCGGCCATGACCGCACCGTGCGGAGGTTCTATATTTATCAACCTACAGTCATCATGCCACTCGAATACCATAGTCTGGCCTAATACGGCAGTGTTAGGATCACATCTGGTCGTGACTGTCATCTCAGCCTGGTCTTGCTGGTCTACCGGGTTCCCTACCGGCAACGCTGGCGCATTTTGGTGCGAGCGCGGCACAAGCAGGCGACGGTTTTGAGGCATCCGGACTCTCGCTTGCATTATCTTGCATGTGTCCTCTGACGGAGGTCCCCGCAGAGTAGGATCGTGATTCAGCTCTATGATCCTGGCGTTTGGCATCAGATACAAGGCAGGACTTGACCCAGACATAGCTAGGTGGCGAACGATGTCAATCTTGGCCTTCAAGCGACCGGAGAAGCGTTGAATGTCCATCTCTTCGGCCTGGTCTTCTGTCAGTAGTGTCTCTTTGCCCCAACTACTAGATGTCCGGCTGTCGGTGTCATAGATGACATTGCCGCCCAGCAAGACGTCCTGACTCTCATCACATCGGAAGAGCATTCCTCCAGTCGAGGGAAATGTGAGGAGACGTCGGCAAAGCATCTGCTCTTGCAAAACCCAGCCTCGGGATGCTGCGTGCTCTTTGCTTGCCGTGTACCACTTTACGTCACTGGCAAGCTGAACGAACAGGTCATCAACCTCGCCCCTGCCGGAAATGTAGGGAAATCGAAGAACGACTTCCTCATAATCAGGATCCAACGGAGGTCTTTCAGGGTCAGCATCATACACTACCATGGCAGATGCGTTTGGGTGGGAAACATCTGGAGACTGGGGCGCATCTGCTGATCCAGAAGTGCTTTCTGAATCCGATGCCTCCGAGCCTGAATAGTCCGCTGAACTTGAAGATTCTTCCCCAGAGGCGATATCACCCACATCAGGACACTCTGCTTCTGATGATGGACTTGCTTTCTTTGATCTGTGAACATCATCTTCTGATTGAAGAGCTTCTTCAGCATCTAAAACCTTGTCAGATTCAGCAGCGTCCTCTGACTCAGCAACTTCCTCTGACTCGGGAAATTGGCCTGAATGGGGCCGTTTTTGCACCAAGCCTGAAGTGCTACTCTTTAGCCCAGAGGCTTCTCCTAGTTCAGGACTATCTTCCCCTGATTGAACCGAATCCTCGTCTGACTCTGAAAGCTTCAAAGCGTGAAGGGTGATATCATTTTCTTCGCTTAGAAAGGCTTTATTCAATGAGCACAGCCTGCCAGAGCCTGTCGTCAGTCTTGCTGTGGTATAGCTTGCATATAATGGGGGCCGATTCTATTGATGGTGTCTTCCATCTAAACAGCTTTCTCAGATTCGCCATGGTCCCGGATTGGGCACCAAGGGCAGCGAAACCACAGGATTAGGGTGTTACTCGGACGCACCTGCTGTCTCCCAAAAAGCTATCGTCAGCCGACTGCGTACCAGAGCATTGTATGACAATCTCAGCGTCCCGATAATATTGATCCATTCTCGCCAGCTCGTGCGCAACGTCGTCCAAATCGGTTTGCCAGATGCAAAGCGCATCGATCCAGAGATAGGACAGGCTCAGAGATCTTGTGACTCGGACGGCATCTTGGAATGTGGCGGGCAGATCTGCTATATCCAGAGGAGTCTCGTAGGCAGACTTTGCCAAACGATCAAAGGCTTCTTTCGACCATGCGCGCCCCCAGGTGTAGGATAGACAAGCATAGTCACCCGTCTCGCCATCTGTGGTGTTGCGTAGGGTTATTGACCAGTTTCTCTCCACATTTGACATATCTATGATGCGGGAAGGGAGATTCGATGAGCCGGATTGTGCGCATTTTTGATGCGACTGTTGGCATTGGTGAAGCCATTTTCTCGCAAGTGCGTCATCATAAGCAGATGGGGACGTCGCTGGCCGTGATGGGGCGAAAAATGTCTTGCCAGCAAGACTCCCTGTGGAACGCAAGTTTCAGAAGACATTCTCAGCTGGCAGAGGGAGTCATGGCGTCATTGTATTAGGCTCACCAGGATAGGAAAAGACCCCAAGACTGAGGTAGGTAGGAATAATATAATCATCTCCATAGTGAATGGAGCATGAAACCTCAATCTTGTTCAAGTTCTTGGGCCAGGCATGTTGGATCATGGGGAATTCCAGCTCTACATTCAACTGTTTGATCTTTTCCCATTCAGACGATGTACGGCGTTGCAAGCAGCGATCATCGGACTTTACAGACTGGAGACCGAGGCGCAACAATCTACACCATTGGCAGTATTCGGATTGTTGCTGAAATTGTCTACCGGAAATCCGGTAGTCGATGATCCTATTGGGTTTTGCGGAGGTCAACCTATTCGATACATGCTGATGGGTGGGTGAGTGGAACTTGCGCCAACCAGCTGGGCCCCAGGGAACGTGGCGGCATGATTGGCAGAGGAATGACTGGTCTTCATCTTCCGCCATCAACTACCAGCAAAAACCTGTCTTAGTAGCGAACTGCTAGCTTTTGACCTTTCAAACGCTCACGGCATGGCTTACAGTATATCTTCTCTGCTCTTTTCACAGAGCCTACTTCATAAAACAAGGCATTCCTATCGTGGTGGTATTTTCAGAAGAAATCTCGTCGTTGATCTCAACCAGAGTGAAACACAAAAACCCAGCCAATGACGATGGCGGTGATAGATTCCCCTTGTGATGTACCTTTGTAGTTTGTCGTAAGCAGATGCATTTCAGCCTCACTGGTGCCTGGTGCCATTAGCCCCGAATCTCTATCTCCTATCTTAGCGCCTTAGCCTCCTTCAAATCCGTATCCTTATCTCCACCAACTTTCATCAAATCATCTGCCCCGATCTGCCTCGTTTGCCTTGACCCAATATTAAACACCCATCCTGCCTAAAAAATACCCAAACCCTCAACCATCTTCCCTCTCATAGAAACAACCACTCCACAACTACCCCAACCAACCAGACGAAACAAAAACCATGCGCAACATCCTCCACTCCACGCTCGACACCCTCCGCGACCGCCTCGCCCCACTCTCCCACACCTCCACCTTCCGCTCCACCGGCCAAGTGACCCCCGAAGAATTCGTCGCCGCGGGCGACTACCTCGTCTACAAATTCCCCACCTGGTCCTGGTCCGATGCCTCCGCACCCGCGAAACGCGTCGCCTACTTACCCCCCGAGAAGCAGTTTCTGGTGACGCGGGGGGTCCCCTGCGCGAGACGACTGGGCGAGGGGTTCGCGGGGAGTGAGGTGGATAAGATTGTGGAAGCGGGGGCGGTGAAGGAGGGGGAGGAAGGGGGCGCAGAAGATGAGGGGTGGTTGAGTACGGGTGGGGAGGGGAAAGGTGGAGGGGAAGCGGGGGGGAAGGTGAGGACGTTGGGGGATGGTGGGGARGTTGGSGAGGAAGAGGAGGAGGAGGAGGAGGAGATACCGGATATGGAAGATGAGGAGGATGAGGAGGAGGCGATTATTCGGGATGGAGGGGGGAAGTCGTCGAGGTAGGTCAAAGCTCCATCAGCAAAGCATCTGTCCGATCCACCAAAGGCCCCCAAGAGATATCCCTGCTGACACGATATATGTGGTACTCAGTCCCATCCGYACCTACACCCTCTACATCACCTACACCCCCTACTACCGCACCCCGCGCCTCTACCTCTCYGGCTCGCTCGCCTCGCAACCGCTCTCCCCCGCCCTCATGATGGAAGATATCGTGGGCGACTACGCCGATAARACCGTCACSCTGGAAGATTTCCCGTTCTTCGACACCGGTGTCAAGATGGCGAGCATACACCCTTGCAARCACGCTTCGGTCATGAARGTRCTSYTGGATCGGGCCGATGCRGCKATGAAGATCCGTTTGGAGAAGATGAGGAAGGGAGAGGGYGGGGAGGGYAGGGGMATGGAAGGKTTGGTGGATGAGATGGGGAAGGCGARGATTGAAGAGGAGAGGGGGAGGGAGGAGGGGAGGAAGGCAGCTGGTGGGGGSGAGGAGTGGGAGATGTTGGATGAGAGTGGGAAGGGGGAGGAGGAGGTGGCCATACGGGTGGATCAGTATCTGGTCGTGTTTTTGAAGGTATGTTTCTTGCGGCAGACTCGGTATAATAAGGACTGCGTGGCTGACATTGTTTACCCAGTTCATGGCGAGTGTGACACCAGGCATGAATTACGATTTCACCATGGGCCTTTAGATGGTTTCAAAAATCCCCCATGAGTTCTTCCATCCAAATTGTGATGGTCGCTAGTCCATAAGGCACCTCAGCTTTAGAGTATGAATCATGGTCCTGCTTATGGCGAGTACCTGAAAGGCCACCGGTCTTCTCCGCTATCGCAGCTTGCAAATATTGATCCCCTTTCATGGTTCTTTTGCCTTACTCGCAATTACCCGTCAGCAGTACATTCCCAATCTTCGAGACATCGTCAATACTTTCGCCTCCCAACGGTAGTTTTCTTCCCGCGCTAACCCCAAAATACACCCAATATCAAAACTCATGCCAAGCCTCACCACTCCACCACGGGGTGATGACACTTCGCCACCACTATCCCCAATCAAGCCATTTGGCCGGGTTCCTCCAGCGTCGAATGCGTGCTGAGGTGCTGAATTGCCTTTTTGAGATTGGGCTTGCCGGGACCACCACGTGGGAGGGGTGGAGTGAATGAATGATGATTTTCGGCGTTTGTTTGCTTCGCCAATCTCTGTTGCGACGAGGATTCACCGGCGCGTATATTTCAAGAAGATTCAGGAGAGTCTCATCGTATCATGGGAGCGCTAACCTTCGATGTGGCCGTCAAGAAAGAGATTATTGTGCAGAGTGACGAAGTAAGTTCTTGTATGATGTGATGTAGGAATGTGCTCGCCGATGATCATTGTCAGTCCAGATGGTGCAGGTATCCCGGATTGCGCGCGTAGAGCGATGGAGCAAGAGGCCTTGCCTCGTTCCCAGGAAGCTTGACAGCGCATGGCGAAATCTTGTGTCTAGGCTACGCCTTGATGAGGCATTCCTAATTATGTTGCAACGCCGAATGATGAGTGCTTGCTCATTCAAAATACTTTTCTTGAGCGATGGTATGTGACCTAAGCCTGCGGCTGTGCATTCGAGCTTCGCTGTTGGCTGTTTGCAGAGAAGCTCTGTACCCATTCCTCAAACGCGCTTTGACGACTGCGAAGATTCCGGCGACGAACGACTATGGTCCGTGTCAGAGAAATTACACCAAAAGACGAGCATATGGGGGGTAACATAAGCAAGGCGAGCCGTGCTTCACTACAATTTGCCGCAAAGGAGCACGGCACCATTACAAATAAAGTGATGAAAGCTCCAAGTACCACTGACCAAAGACCAATCGCGAGAAAGTCCAGCGCTCCAGGAACGATTTTCGTTTTCAACCAGCTGTTCTTTACGCTGCGGATGGTGCGAAGCTGAGGCCAGCTGACGGTGTCGGATTCAATAAAGAAGCTTCGGTCTTCATCACTGTCTTCGTAGATATTCTGGGCATAAAGGACAGGGGCATCTGCGTATTTGACAGCTGAGACCGGCGTCTTGATGCCCATCGAAAATGCACAATTATACAGTGTTGACCAGGCTTTGTTCTTTTTCTCCGCGTCACATACAGTGATGTATGTCTGTTTTTTTCCGATGCTCGTGAGACAAAGACCGCGTCCGGTAAAGCCACAAGCGTTTTTGCAGAACGATTTTCCGGGCAGTAGAAGAACTAGGGCTGGGCTACCTTGCTCTGCGGCAGGCCCTGCAAAGCACTCAAGCCCCAAGTCTAGAGCAACCCAAAACAACTCTCCGTCCTTCATCAACCAGAATGTCTTGCCCACATTTTCGGTAGGTCGAATTGAACAGGGTTCGATGTTAGACATGTCTTCCTGCCAGAATGCCCTTCCATGCCCGCGGATAAGGACGCCGCAATCATACGGAGTTGCAATATCAGTGGATTGCCAGCCGATACTAAAGAAACTGGCTCTGGACTGTAGATCTGGTATCCACCAGTCTTTCCGAGGCTGGTCGGGGGCCCTGTCTAGACGTCGTAGTAGCAAGCCTATGGAAAAGGGATTGGCCCTGGCCAGAAGAAAGGCCTTGACTCTATCGCTTGGGGGGTACTGCATTAGCTCACTGGCATCGAGCATACTCAAATTCGCAAGTATTTGATCCAGATCCGCTTTCATAGATGTCGATCGGCTAAGTAAATCTTCGATCAGCTTTTGAGCGTCTGTCGGATTGACCTCTGATAGCACAGAGTGCGGAGCAGGGAATGCCCATCCTGAGCATCGGAAGAAAAGATTCCGTGCAAGTGCGCCCTCTTGTAATGTCCAGCACCTACCCATCCATGAACAATAGCGCACGACGCTCACGAGACGCTCTTCATGTCCACATTGATATTTCCAGGGCGCCCAACTGCTCGGCGTGAAGACTTCCTGCTTTGAAAGCTGCTCTACACTGTGATCTAGGACCAGAACATGGGACGCACCCGCGTAAGTAGGTGTCATTAAGTTGATGGCCCGCATTTTCATGGCTCTGGATCTTACAAGATCGTCCGGATCAGGCACAGGAACACAAATTGCATCAACCCAAATCGCTAACTGCTTGCTTGAGATCGCTCGCAGAAGGAGTTTCTCAACTGATACTCGCCGCTTTGTTACGGGCGGATCATAATGACCATTGACCTTCAAACTTGTAATTTTGTACTCAATTTGCATTCTCCAAACGCAGTCAAAGATTTTGTCCAGCTGGCATTGGAAAACACCGTTATATTTTGCATTAGCCAGACCGTCCGCCCAGACGTGACTAATGGCGGTGTATTTCCAGTCCGGGCTTGCTGCAACTATCTCCAAGACAGTCCGATTCGTCTTATCGCGAGACAGACGTGCGACTGGAATTTGATCCCTCTGCAGAATGTTGTAAATCTTTCCGATATCAGGCTTGACGGGTTTGCAACAGCAACAATTCTCGACATGCTTTGGTTCAAAGTCATCAAGTTCGAGGTTGGACGCTATGCAACCTTCGCTGTCAGAGCATTGGTCATGCGCGGCGTAATTTCTGTCGTGGCGGATCGTAGCAGCGGCGAAGTAAACATGAGACAAGGGCTGTCGACACAGAAGATCACGGGCAAGTACGGGACACCAGCCGTTGGTTTCGAGATAGTTTTGCATGATCCCTGCTGATGGCGATGCATTTTCTCTATCATCTGCACACAGGAGTCGGCGGGACTCGGATTCTCGGTACAGCCTTGAAGCATCTCCAGAACCCCAGAAAAATCCCCAGATCCCGCACCGTGATTTCAAATGCACCATGTCGACGACTTGATGGAGAAGGTATTTGATCGAGAGTGTTACTGACCCACGATGTTGGGATCGTAGAGCGCAGTCTCCCGAGGTCGAGCTACCGCCAATGTCCGCAAAATCGAAGAGGTTCATATGATGGTGGGCGGAGTCGATGTCCTGGCATAAAGATCGACTCCCTGCTGGTGAGCTTGCCCTCGCATTCATTTGCGCCTTACGCCGACGGCGATCCTCAGGCCAGAAAGATTTCCGCAGTATAGCAGCTGTAATTTGCGGCTCGTCATCGACGGGGGATCTCATGAACTCACCCAGATCAACCGGTAGACCTAATCTATTATGAATCATGTGGATCAAGGCGAAGAACAGCCATGACTGGAGAAGATCGGTGTACTCGGCGTATGTATGATCGGTAGAAAGGATCAACTCAAGCCGACCATGTTGCTCATGCATAGTAAATCCTTTTCTCTTCGGAAAGTCCTTAAATGATCCATGGTCAAGCGGGTAGCTGGCGAGATGTGGGACTCTTATATCTGGTGGTCTGTCTCCAGGAGCAAGTGTATGAGCAAGAACGTCCATAGAGATCAGATCAAGTGTCAAACGGCTCGCTTTCGTGGGAACGGCGGGCAGGTATTCAATGAGGCTAGACGCGTATCAGGCTAGGTATCAGCAAAGTCTTTCGCACTTCACAGGTGACGAATTGAGGTGGGCTGAGAATCGACTTGGTGGAAAGAATCAGAGTGGTAGGTAGGATCGACAACCTTCCAGCTACTAATTTAAGACTCTCAAGCAGCATTGAGAAGGACAGGGGCAAGCAAGGAGTACGTACCCTCTGTGCTACGGCACCTGCTGATGCACATGCGGCACCGGTTTCATCCTCTTTAACGGACGTATGAGAGGCAAGCGTTGTTTTTAAAGCGTGCACTCTTCATGATTGGTAAGGGGACGGTTTGCAATACGTGCCCTGAGGTCCCCACTTCAGGGCCAGCCTGATCAGACACAGGAGGGAGCCTCAGATAACGCCTTTTAGCAAAGCTGGATGGGGGGATGGCGATCACGAATACCTGGGGATGTCTGTAACAGTCTAGCGTAAAATCCAACCCACCACCGAAAGCCTTGTCAGTTTGCCAAATACTATATTTAGGGTGGTGAGCATGTCCAGAACGCTCAGCGCGATAAGTGCGACGAGAATCCAGTCGTAGTCTCGATCCTACACCGGAAAAAGGGCAGACGACCGTGCCGCAAGACAATCTCATTGTCCCCGTCCTGGACATCATCTTGAAGTCTGGGTCTCTGTCCACCATCTATGGTGATGATTTCAAGGTCTGAACGCCGGGACCACAACGTCCTCACTCGAAATAACCGGTCCCGTCACCACCAGCATCATAGTCGTCCCCTCCATCATCTCCTCCGTCATCGAAATATTGCTCAGCATTGTAATCACCGCCGTCTTCATCGTCATCGAATTCATCATCGACATCCTCTTCTCCCAGCTCATCCTGTTCGTCGTTGTTGCCCTCGCCACTTGCGGTCGGCTTCCGCTTGCCATTGCCCGGTTTTGTCGGTGCATCTTCATCATCAGAGGAGGGCGCGGTGTTATGAGTATCATCATCAGGCCCATCCATCATGGCACCATTACTACGTAACGCCCCATGGTTTGTTCTCGGTCGAATTCTGGCTCGAGGCCCGTGGGTTGTGGAAGAGAGTGTGCCATGCAGCTCCGCGGGGAAGAACTTGAGAACTATGAATACGGGATGGGAGGGTCAGCGTGTATCCATTATGATCGGAAAGTGCCCATCATATGAAGCACTGGCGTATCCACCATCTTCAGAGAGTATCATACCGTACGATCTGGTAGTCAGATCTGGCAAGACGCGGCGCTTCTTGGTGTACCGCTGACTCCACTTGGGCATGCTATTGAACGGGTCAATGTTTTCTGTGGCTCGCCGTTTCTTAGGCGTCGGTCGGGCTACGATGCCATGGCTGTCTTGGTCTAAGATGGTGTAGAAGGATCCGTTCTGTATGTCATCTCTGATTTGCCTGTAGAGAGCTATCGAGCGCTTCTCAGCGGGTGTAATTGACGCTGGACGAGAAGGATGGTACTGAGGGTAGAGAGGAGTCGGTTGTGGTTTGTCGCTGTCATACAATAATTGTGCGGAATCGTCGTTGCGGGGGATGTCTGCATTGCTGATATGACCCCTGGCTCGTCTGACGGCTGCCTTGCTTCGAGGAGCCATGGTGTAGATATTCGAAATTTTCAATTAGCTTCATAAAAGTCATGAAACGATCAGAAATGAAAATTGTAAGAGTTATCTGAAATCGTCTCGACTGTGTTGGAGCTCGAACGGCCGAGGTCATATACGTCGTGGCCGTATGAAAGAGGGATTTCTTTCGGAGCGGACATATGAGGCTTCTTCAATCCTACGTCATTTTGTGCTTCTGTGTTTACCAGGCAGAAATTCGCAGTCGATATATGCCAGAATTATTCGACCTAACGCCTGCTCATTGACCGAAACCCAGACTGAAAACTAGCATTGTATGTGACTTCGATTGAAAATTCATGATCATGGCGTTGGACAGGTCTCTTGGAGAGGTGCATGAGCACTTGCGTCTTGTGCTTCAAAAGCCTTCAACCACGCTCGACGGACGTTTACTAGAGCACATCGACCGGCAAGTCAGTGGTCCGTACGAGTGACACTATCCCACCATTCCACACGATAGAACGATCAAGCGTCTACTAACCTCAGGTACAGAAGCCATCGATGCCAGCAACCGAAGCCTCCTTCTCAATCAGCTCTCCGAGCTTCTCCCCACACTACAACAGGATCCTACGCCGCTGACCGAGTTGATTAAAAAACTTGTTGCACCCGAAGTCTTTGCATTCGCCGATGTCCTGAAAATACAGCCCTCACCAGACTTTTCGCTTGGGCTTGGATCTCCGAGTCCTGCCGTCAACAAGGTCACCTTGACTCTCCTGGCGAAAGCCACACGAGAGCTTTCCGATGTCAACTACGTCGCCGGAAGACGAGAGATCGTACAGTCGTTGGTGGGGAAATGGCTCGGTGCGGAAGACACTGGGGTTGCTCACAAGGCAAGCCAAGTGCTCATAAACCTGTTATCTTGGGGTCGAATAGTCAAAGAAACCACATCCGTCGACCCTGCTATGGACCAGAACCTGATGTGGAGACGGGTGTTCAGGGACAGAGACATCTACCAGGCTATGTTCTCTGCTTGTAGCCTGCAAAAGGAGAATGGCTACAGCACAAGACATAAGACGGTGGCTCAAGGCAGACTCTTGGATTTCCTACTGGCTGTCCGGACAAGCCCAGTCAGAACGTCACAGATTGCCGAGGTTGAACATCAATATGGCGTCAAAGATGGTGGTCTGCTGGAATACGCCCTCATCCATATGATCGACTACAAGAATGACGACCTGATGCTCTCCACATTGATCAACTTCTGCGTCGACTACATACGCCCTCGCCCCGAACAAACCCAACAAGATTTTTCAACCTCGCTCGACCTCCTCAAGAAGCATGGCATCCACCGACAATGCCTGTCATACTTCCTTGAGCAACCACAGACTGCCGCCTCCTGGGTGCTCAGTGACTCTGCCATTTACATTGGCACATACTGCTCCTTCCATCGCTTCGACCTCCTCTCCGACCCTACGCTTCCTAAAGAGATCCTCTCCATCCTCTGCAATCACATCTCAAACATACCTTCTGAAGCCTGGACGTCCAGTCGCAAACCCCACACCGATCTCTTGGTCCTCTCTTTGCTCCCTCAAAGCCTCCTCCTCTCCAGCGCTCTAAACGGCGAATCTTCGCCCCTAAATCTGCTCCCACCTATTGAAACCCAACCCGCCATCCTCACCAACCTTGCCCAAATACTCAGCGCCTCCTCACCATACATCCACACCGATGACAAAGCCGCCGCCCGCGCGCTCTACTACCTCTACCTCAAAGAGCACCCCTCACTATGGCGCCGAATCATCAAAGCCGCCGACACCGTCGCGTTGCTGGACTCCGCCATTGCGGCAAACAACTTTATAAAATCCATCATCACCGCCAATTGGGCTCTCCTTCCTTCCACCGCCACACCATCCAATGAATCCAACCCCTTCCCTCTGCCGTCCGAATCGTGGCTCCGTAACCACTACCACTCCACCCCCCTCCCCTCCACGGGCGTCGAAGCAATCATGATGTCCTCCTCCCCCAGCAGCAGCAGCGGCGGCAACATCTCCGAAGTCATCCTGCCCTACCTCATGAAACCCGCTCAAACATTTGGCAACGCCGTTGGCGGCGGGAGTGGCGATGTGGAGAGCGCAGCGTGGAAAGTGGCGGTGGCGAAGTATGAAGCGTTGGCAGCGTTTCTGGCGGGTGTGAAACGGTTGGATGATGGAAGCGCTGAGATGAGGGAAATGATTGCAGCCGTGAGTAAGAGGGTGGCCGAGGGTCCGATGGGGGGGAGCACGAGTATTGGGGGAATGGTGGGGACGATGGACTTATGATTGAAAAGGTCGAAGGGATTCAAGAACATATGTGACCCTGACAAAAATGAATAGAAAAAACATTTATCATGCCACTGCTAGCTACACACTTCTCACCACCTTTCCCCTCCCCCCTCCCCCATCCCCCCTAATCCCCACCCATCCCATGCTCCACCGGCCACTTATCCARACTCTCAAACCACTGCACCGCACTCCCCACCAAAAACGCCCAACTCCCCCAAAACGTCGCCAAACTGAGCTGATACACCACCCCMCCACCCCCATSCCCACTCGCCGGTCCCAACGCCCCACACAACATAAACCCCACCGCGCCCACAAAATTCCACGCGCCGATCCACCAGCCCAACGTYKCRAAATCCGGCTTCCACCATTTATGCGAACTCTCCAGCATGTAGAAGGCRGCTGAYAGCATGAACCCYGCYCCTCCCACAATTTGGGGGAGCCAGTAAGCGCAATTGAGCGCGGTGGGGGAGGTGAGGCGGGATTGGAGCGGGGGSAGGGAGGTGAAGCCGGCGATCCAGAAGATGGTGGCGGCGAGGAGTTGGGTGAGGGCGGCGAGGAGGCCGAGGTCGTGGAGGGAGAGGGTGGAGGGGGTGGGGGGGAGCCAGTGCCAGG
>MSTJ01000411.1:0-25380 GCA_001956345.1 Ramalina peruviana
CCCCGCCTCTCCCCTCCCTTTCCCTCTCTCCCCCGGCTCCAACTGAGACCATCCYTCCCTGAACAGCGAAGACCACCGCGGCACCCCCGCCTCCCCCGGCCGCGTCGTCACGCTGATCACGCAATCCTACTACTCCTCATTGTCATTGCACGAGCCCCGGAGAGCGAGAGAACCAGGAACGGCAGCCGACGAGGAGGATGATGATGATGCCATCGTGAGGGGAGTGGCGTACCGGATCCCCGCCGCACACGTCGAGGAAGTGAAGCGGTATCTGGATATCCGGGAGATCAACGGGTATAGTATCGAATATACCGTGTTCTATCCATCTACGGGCGCGCTGTCACGAGGGATGATCAGGGGTTGTGTGGTTTACATCGGACTACCATCGAATCCGCAGTTCCTGGGTGTGCARACGCAGGAGGAGGTGGCGAGGGTGATTGCGAGGAGCGAGGGGCCGAGTGGGCGGAATGATGAGTATCTGTTCATGCTGGAGAGGGCGTTGWGGGAGTTGGGGGAGGTAGATGAGCATGTGGGGGATTTGGCAAGGAGGGTGAGGGTGTTGCTTGGAGAGGAGGGAGGAGCAGATAGAGGGGAGGAAGCAGCGGGGATGGAGATGAAGAGGGTGGAGACTGGGCAGGGCGGGAAGCCAGCGGAGGAGACGGAGAAGATGGCTACGGACAACAGAGTAGAAGGACGATAAGGCTGGGATAGAGACACGGATACAGAGACATGATTGTAAGAAAGCTTGATAGGCAGCCAAGGTTTGTGGGGAAAGGTATGTGTCAAAATTGGGTGGCTAAGATGGATCAAGTAGCTGATCTTCGAATCGTTCCATTCTGCACGGATCCTTGGCTGTTGGTCATCGCTCTGTTAGTGATTAGGAAATCTTGCTGTTGTGTCATTGTGGTGCTGCTTGAGAGGTCGATTTGAAGAGGTCGCAATATTTGTGAGGKTTTCGGCGGGATTGATGGCGTGATGTACTGCATATTTTCTGATGAGGTTGAAATTCGCAAAAATTGAAAAGAGAAGATTTTTTGARTTTGGTGTGTCCTCCACGCCCTTACGCCCGTGCGATAGGATGATTGCTGTGATGCCACAGGCAGTCTCCAGGTATCTGAAAAGAGAGGTATCCAGGATCGCTCCGACCAGTCTAATTCGTAGTGTGATATCATTCTCAAGCGTCGTTGTACTGCTGGAAGCCCCAGTACTATGAGGGGCCTGAGTCCTGGGGATTAGTAGACAAGTGCCGAAGCTGCAATGTTATTTGTTCGATCGTTTCGTATCCTTTTCGTTCTTGTCGTCTGTCTGTCTGTCTGTCCATGTTCGTTCCGTTCCGTTCGAGATCGAGGTCGCAAAAGTGTAGGCCGTGAAGGCGCCCAGGCGTGRTTRTTTACCAACCACCACCTCCTCCACCGCTGGACTGGCCCTCATAGCCTCCTCCGCCAGACTGGCCACCGTATGATCCTCCGCCGCCGCCGGARTAGCCGCCACCCCCGGAGTAGCCTGTGTGTACTGTCAGTGAATTTGTCAAGAGATGTAGGCTACTCCGAGACAATCTTACCGCCACCACCACCACCGCGGCCACCTCCGCCATAGCCACCTTGCTCACGTCCGCCATAACCGCCTCCGCCTAGAGAGAATCAGTACGAACTGCAGGGCTATATATGGCAGTTCAACTCACCATAGCTGCCGCCACCACCCCCATTGTAGCCGCCTCCTCCACCGCCGCGGCCACCGTAACCTCCACCACCACTATAGCCGCCGCCGCCACGGCCTCCTCCAAATCCGCCTCCACCTGAGTAGCCACCGCCGCCGCCTCCACCGCGCTCGGAGGCTTTGTCTACGCGAATGGTACGACCATCAAACCTGCTGGGTTTAGAATGGGGTCACAACAATGGTCATGGTAAGACGCAATCGCTCACTCGACATTGTTCATCGACTGGATGGCATTTTCAGCATCCTGGTCAGCCCCATACTTGACGAAGCCGAATCCACGGCTGCGGCCAGTGTCACGGTCTTTGACGACGATCTACAACACAAGGTCAGCCTTGACACTTCATCGATCCTTGGGGGGTGGACTCTTACAGCTTCTTCGACGGCGCCAAACTCTTCGAACTTTTGGCGAAGAGCATTGTCGTCGGTGTGCCATGCAAGGCCACTAACCCAATCAGCAAATGGGCTTAGATACRGTTCCAGGTGATTCACTTACCCAATGAAGAGTTTTGACATGCTGTCAGGTTTTTCGTCCAAGACGGCTATCACAGTCTCAATTTCTGCGCGCTCGCACAAGACGTTTCCGTCGAAGATGTTTGAAAGAAGGAGACAGTCTTTTGAACACGGAAACATTGGTGTAGTACAGGAGTGGCGAAGGAGAGCAAGACATGACAGTTGTAATTGGACAGAGCAGGATCAGCGTAGAGAGCAGCAGACGAACATATGGCAAGTCCTTTTTCGGAGTTGTTTGTTGACTTCGGCAGTGATTCGATGTGTCGCTGGTATTTCAGAAGGCCTCCACAAGGTCAAGTATGTTTCCTTGCTGAGAAGCACGGAAATTCGGAGTGTGGAGGGATGAGGTRTTGTGGAAAATAGAGAGGGAAGGAAGACGAGAGAAAAAAGGTGGGATGATGAAAGAAATCCTGATCGCACAAACTCTTTTTTACCCCACCATTGGAGGCTAAGSGCGCTAGTAACGCAGGGCTAAGCTTAAAAGGACCCGCTTAAAAAGACCCTGAAGCTGCAAATCTAGGCATCTGTGCGCGCATCGTCTTTGTACCAGGTCGATCAAGCACATCGCACCAGATAACGGTCAACCCAATCATTGGCACAGGTATCCGCACATGTACTCTTTGCTTTTCAAATCTGAACAGTCGATCTTGTGATCGTTGCTGTATGCATGTTGGGATACGGAGATGCACGTCCTATGCAAGCGAGCCACGATTTTACCTGATACGATCGCCAAGGTGCAGCTGCATGTTGAGCTCTGTGGCGTAAGGCCACGTTGGGTGCCGACGAMTGTCGACTCGGTCTMTCGTGGATCATCAATTGGTCTCGGGCGAGCRAAGCCTCTGAAAAAGCACGTCGAACSCAGGCTGTAGAGTCGATCCTGTACCTGGAGCTGACTCTATGCACGGTCAAACCCTCAGTAATCTTCAGTCCACAATGTCTCCCATCATTCCCACMCTTGAGCCTCCTTTCCCGTCGATGCCCCAGAGTCTCACCGTCGTCTTGCCGCCCTCCGCTTGAAGTATTCCTCTATATCTYTCTCCCACGTAGAATGGCGCAGTAGCCCGGTAGTTTATACTCGCTGGTATCGCATATCCATTCCCTTTGTCACCCTGTTGGGAATCTCTCCAGAGATCCAACATATTGATCAGATTCAGCGGCCCATGGACAACCACGTCTCTTTGGCCTTCCATCTGTCTGGCCCAGTCCCGCGMATAATGTATCATGTGCGCATTGAACGTCAGAGCCGAGAAGCGGAAGAGTGACATTGGTGTTTGGACGAAATCTCGTGTTTTTAAGATTAGGCCGTCATTCGAGTCCACTTTGGGAGGAAGCATTGCTTCGATCTCCGCGTTTCCTAATCTTTTCCCCTGCCCTTCCTCTTGCCGCGCAAGAGACGCTTCTGCAGCACCCTCCGGCAACTTCTCCCTGAACACCCAATCCCTCCTATCAACCAAACTGACCTCCCCCTCACCGGGCCCATTCCTGTATTCCTTCTCCACGCCCACGATGATCATCTCCTCCCCTGCCCGATTCCTCTTCACCACAGCACTCACCAGCCTCGATGTCTCGGTTGCTAGACTAGTCCCCACCCTAAGAGGGTGATCCTTGCGCCATTCTATCCGGCCGCCCGCCCACATGCGTCTTGTAAATGGCGCTGGCGGGGAAAATGCTAGATCCGTGCCATCGGGACCGAGCTCGTTGTTGTGGGATGTGGGCGTGAAGTAGGCCAGGTGATAGCCAGGCGGGAGTGGTGTGCCATAATCTACGAYTGGGCGACCAGAAAGCTGATTGGCAGGTAATTGTTCTTCCAAGGGAAAGTCAGAATGAAGGCTGGGGCGTTTGAGGGTCCTGCTAAGACGATGGAGCTGATCCGGATCGAGTGCTTGGGCACGGATTTGCGGGGGAGCCCTCCTGGCGCTGGAGAGTAGGTCGGCACAGAGAGACTCAGCGACAGAGCGACAGGCAGACGTCGCAGAGGAGTAGCAACACCGGCGAAGAAGAGACGTCATGTCGCTCCAAGGTTATCATGTGGAGGCCAGGGCTGATGTATGTGGGATTGGGGAGGCATCCTCCTGCCACTGATCGGTGCTAAGGGAAAGACAGACTGGGAGACCATTCCCGAGCCTGTCTAGCCATTGGCGAACTCAAAGCTCGGCTTAAAATTTTGGTGAGAGTGTTTGATGGGGCCAGCGCCCAAAGGTTGGGTTACAGTCAAGAAGAAAGTATAGCTGGATGGGCGAGGGGGTGCGATATGCCAGGATATCGAAGACGGAATATCGATGTTCCGACGTCGTCAAGCCATTGTTGGAGATCATCAAGATTACTTATTTGTACTCATTCTAAATTTCTAATCTCATTAGATAACGAGYCTGCTGTRGCAATGCAAAAGAGGTGCTTTTCCGCAATAGGCAAAGGTAGACCAGCATGTCCCTTGCAATTGCAAAGTCGAATAACTCGCCAGTTCTCCAGCACTCGCCAACCTCATCAGGAAGATGGTATTTCGATACCCAAATTCAAGTATGACTTGGACTGATTCCTGTATCATAGACATCCCCTCAATACCTCGTCCGACTCGAGCAGATCGCCTCCGTTCCGTCGCGAGCGAAGTACAAAACATCTACAAAAATTCCGCAGCTAAAGACAATGTCCAGAAGACCTTTGGTTCCAGTGAGGGGTTCAAGGTCCGCTATGACAGCAGCGGTAGAGATGATGGGTCCACAAGACCGACGGACCGGGCGACAGCACCAGTGGATCTAAAAGAGAGATTAAGGCAGCGGGCGATGGAGAGGACTAGACAATCGCAAGGAGGGAGCGAGGAGGTGCAATCACGACCAAGGCAATCGCAGGGCGACGAGAGAGCGACGCGACCGAGACCGCAAAGTGGCAGAGCAGGCGGTGGACCTAGGATGCCTCGCGGAAGAAGACCCAATGAGGATGAAAGAACGTACARRCCAGCCGTGGACCCGATGCCCCCACCACGCAAGCGGCAGAATTTCCAACCACCGGAAGAGCCCGACGAAGAAGCAGAACGCAATGATATCGTCGATGCTGGGAATGTGACAGTACAGCTTCCTCAAGCTACGATCGCCATGGATCCCAAGGGCATTACGAGGGAGGATCTCTTCCCATGTGGTCCAGCTCTCGCCAGCAGTGAACGCGGCATGCGTGAGCAGATGGCAGAAAGATTAGTACTTGCATCGCGAGCCTTGTCTGGCGAATTCGTGCAATGGGCCAGCAGGGAACAGAGAGAAGACGTCCTAGCCCTAGTCGGTGTTCTCAAACGCCGAAACCCGAGTCTCATCAGAGGAGAAGTGAAAGTTCAAGGTATGGAGCCAGAAAAGGCAGACAGCTCCACGGAGATGCTCATGCAGAAGCTCTTTGGTGGTAGCTACTCGCTGGCTCTCCCGCAGCAGGGTACCGATGACGTATTGAGCAGCGTGGAGAGGATGGTGAATACAAACAAAAGCTATTTTCCGGATGATGAGAGTGTGGTGGTAAAGGAGGTTGCAAGGATACTTGGCAAAAGCGGTCAGGCGCCGCGGAAACGCGTTTGAGAGCTATCCAGCTGGTTGGCAGTGATGACATTTCAAGGGGCGTCAAAGGGGCCGTAGMTGGCATTTGATCATTTGTCAACCAAGAAGACAATCATAATGWTATTGTGTTGTGAGGGTAGGCAGAATGTCTGAGGAAAGCACTCGAAAGCCGAACCAGGCCGTAGAAACACATTCGATGGAGGTGTAGCAGGACTTCGGCAATGAAGTACCGTAGATACAAGTACCCTGAGCGTGTTCAGATGACCTACRGATATCCGATGTAGTGTGGGGAAGCATACACATTTCTACCTATCCTGTCTGCTRCCTTTCGGRTTGTGGGGTATCATGTTTGGATGTGTGCGTTGCGGCAATAGACTTTCAGAATGCATCGAACCGCTGCGCGGAATCCGGACCCCGAGATCCAGGCGACACCAGGCGATGATCTTGGAGAGATTGCGCGTCCAGACTCCAGACTCCAGACTCCAGACTAGTACATAGCTAGAATTGTCAACGTGGCCGGTAAGTAGGGATGGCACATTTTGTAATTACAGTAATTTGTAAGACGAACTTTTTGTGTAAATACTGTAAGACGAAGTGCTTTACGGTCACGCTAAAGTCGGTACTAATAGAGTGGGGTAATAATAGCCCTAGACTCGGCTTTCTTGCCCGATCTTTCCGTCTTAATTAGGAATCTTTCTGTCTTAGTCAGGAATTTTCGCCCGGCAAAAATAGAGTTTATATCGGAGAAACATTTCTACGGCTGCCCGAGGGAAGGGTAGTGATTTCATTGGTTAAATCTAGATTACTAATTATATATACGTTATTTACCGAAATTACCGTCTTACAAGGCCTTTTTTGCCCCTTTACTGTAATTACTGTAAGACGAAGTGCTTTACGGTAATTGGCACATCCCTACCGGTAAGCTTGGTATCATGGAATGGGGCCAATTCCATAGTTGAAGCGGTCAATCAAACGCCTTAAAATTTTAGATCTCACCGTTGTGGAGCTGAGTGACCGAAARATTTCCTCTCATCGAGCACACARGGCAGYGATARAGATAACCGGTAACTATCAGAGCCTTTAGAGGTGCCTCCCCCATGATCTCTCAATTGTCAGCGTACTCATTGGTTCTGCTCTGTAATGATCGGCGTTTGCAGGTGATGACGAAGAGGTGATGCATGGAAGCTCAGACTTTCGCGGGAAAGTAGGGATACGGCTACAGTCGCTGAAGGAGTCGGCAATTTTTGGGCGACAGCAAGTCAGCCAAGCCGCACAAGCTTGAATAGGAGCTAGAACTATCTTGGATATCCTTGAAGTGCTATCGTGCGGAGTTCAGCAAATCAAAGCGTGAGAAAATGGCGGCACAATGCCTTGAGTCCACATCTAGACAGCCAATTTGCACTATGACAAGCTATCGCCGCTTTGCGCAAGGTGAAGCGACGAATGAAGTTTAGCAAATCTGCGGCATCTCACAAGTCCGAGATCTTGAATCACTGGGATGACGCCAAAATACTCCTACAACGGAAGAAGACCTGTTGATCATCCCTGTAGCTTCCCTGCAGCAAGGTATCTCTGGCTTAGACCGTCCAAATCAGCTTTAGCTTGGCCGCCAMACGCCAGAGCTCCTCTGGTAGAGCTGGAAAATGGGAAAAAAGTTCATGGCAGGCTCTCTGCGACTCTGCCTGCCGTACTTCTCGCCCTCTATTACTCCAGTCGGTATGAAAATGATGTTCTGACCCCAGTCTGCTTTCGTTTTACCAATTCATCTTTCTTCCTCCAATTCAACATTGAGTGCAGCAGGCCTGCTCATATATCGTGACGTGCATAATACACGTTGCGCAAGCTTCGTCCACCGACGGAGTCCGGCCATCAAAATGCCTGGAACGATGACCTCACGATCTCGGTCACAGTCAACCTTACGACCGAGCTCAAGAGAGCGTTCAAACAAGCTCGTGAAGAGCAACCCAGGTAGCAGGAGCTGCTCACCCGCTGTCAACAACCGTCGTGTCGCCAAACTGGATATGTATCTCTACCAGTCTCAGAGGAGAAGCTCATTCGCCTCCTTGAAACAAGCAATGGAGGCATCGCCGTCTGCACCAAAGGCAAAGGATGTCAAACGCTGGGATGGGAACGAGAGGACTTCGCGGAAATGGGACTCCGTGCGCAAGGCAAGCTCACCAATGATGACAATATCGGAAGCCTTCTAACTCGTAACAGGACTCTGAACTTTGGTTCTCAGAAGGCGACTGCCTCGTGCATTTCTATGAGCGCGGCGCTTCAAGGAGGGGCGCTTCCTTACGTGTGCATCTCGCAGATATCCAGAGCAGCAACTGTGACCTTTTGCTTCAACAGTTCCACTATCCTGCCCAGCCACAACTCGAAYATTCACCCGAATCCGATCTGATGTCGGATCGGTCATCATACTTCAATGACGCCCCCCAACACGAATTGCACATCCCGGCGCCCAGCACTTTGAGCCGAGAGGAAGCTCTCCAGTATCATATCACGACCCGAAACTTCTTTGCTTGGCTGTATGAGAGGCCTCTCGTTGGCGAACGCTTGGGACGAGCACTCATCTCGCTCTTGGAGCGTATGGATCAATATCGACCTGACCAGGAACAAAACTTGGCTGAGGTGCTCGCTTACATTGACGATCAAGGCTACAGCGATTTCAGACATTGCTCTGACCACGCTTTAGCAGTCCTGCAGTTCGCGGAGAAACGTCAGCTCCGCACACTATGGACTGATGCTTTTGTGCATTGCACTGGCATGAACGATGATTTGGATGCCAGCATCGAATTTGAGGTTGGTCGAGAAATCTGCCGTTTTTGCTTGTTAATGCTGACCAAGATAGCACGTATCCCGCTCTTCGCAAGCCTTGATCACCCGTGCTCATATTGAAATGGATGTCCGTCTGGAAACGGCAGGAGCATCACTGGCAACATTCCTCGAAGACGACCTTTCCGGCTCCTACCTTGGTCTGGGAAAGGAAGGCCAAGCCCACCTGGAAAGATTTCGATCCTTTTTACACACCTACTATATCGGACAGTATGGCTACTGGCCCCCTCCTTCCAAGAAGCCTTCTAGCGACGCTTTGCCTAAGCACATCATCCAGTCCATGTACCTTGATTTTCGAAATCTGTATGGCTATCTGGCCGACAGAACATCAGGGGTCACAATCCAGGAGAACAGGCCAGTGGATGGCGGCATTTGCGTCTTCCAGAATATCACGAATCTTGACAAGAAGTTCAAGAATGAACCATTGCCCCATCCACTTCCTCTCGTACCCAAAGTACCCGTGGCCATACATCGAAGCAGGTCATTATTCAACATCCTACGTGGAAACAAAGACGCCAGGTTCGATCGTCGTATTGGTGCCTCTGAAGCATTGACGGAAGCCACCAATTCGTCGAATGATCAGATAATGAAGAACAATCTGGTTCGGGAGTACCTTCGGTTTGAAAAGCTTTGGACGCTCAGGGAGAACTCATCCATGTCGTGTGCTGACGGTCGAAAAGTTCGGTGGTTCCTGGTGTATACGATTCTCCAGCTCCTCGTCTCAGCAACAAAAGTGCCTAAGGAGGTTCGAGACATCGAAGGAGTTCAGTACCCGCTGTGCTGCCAAATTGCAGGCACCCCGCCATGGCCAACCTACAGCGACGGCACAGCAAAGAAGGATTTCGCGGTCCGCCCCACATCGCTCAAGGAGCAAATTATGGAGCTCGGACCCGATCTGGACGTCCTCAAGCCAAGTCCTTTGGTCATCAACACCGATGTGAAGAGAGCATCTAAGCTCTCCTCCCCATCTCGTCGGAGTTCGTTCGTTCACAAGCTCTCTCTTAAGTCTCCCAAACCCATCCGTGCTGCTTCTATCGACTTCCTCACGCCCAATGATGTTGGCGAAGTCAGTCCCATTGACGAGGACGACGCACGTCCGATCGACAGGGGCAACGTCAGCCCCATCGATTTCAAACTACCCATCATCGATCTCACGCCCACCTCAGCATCGATGCTCGATTCACCCTCTCAGCCTTCCGATGACCCGAGCACACCCTCTGCAAGCGAAAAAGGTGGCAGTAGCACCACTTGGAGCGCAAGCTCAAGCGATGACGGCATGGAGCATCACAGTGTTGCTGGCACAGACAGCAACTACGGCGATGATGAGGACGAGGAAGCATCACCTCGCCCTGCGGGGCCGAAGATCCCGCAGCAAAGGACGACCCTGGCGTCGAGAATCCTGGCCGAGGCACCAAAGAGGGCGCCATCCTCCGCGAGCTTCATGAAGAGCAATCCCGAGGTTGAGCAATTCTTGCTTTCGTGAACAGTCACTCTTTTCTTTTCTTCTGTGTCAATAAGCGTCGAGCGATGGAGTTCCTGTGAATGGAGGCATCGTCCTTCAAGGAAAACTTAATACCCTGCGCAAGCGGCCAATTGGATGGCCTGCTGCTGCAATGTCTGTCATTTTTGAAACGAGCAATATACCCAATGAGCGAAGCGGTCCTTTAATGTCTATAGTATCTTATGTTTGGAAGTATCTCATACCAATTGACGTCCTCCAACTCTAAGCTCCTTTCCGCATGTTCGTTCAAACCTGTTCGCCACGAGTGCACGCGCTTCGCTTTCTCTGCCAACAATGTAAAGATGGGACAGTCCATCCCTCAATTAGGATCTATACAATTCGATCTCGGAATCTCGGATTATCTTTCTTCCGCCCATCTTCGTCCCTCCGCCTCGCTCACTCAACCTCATTTCCCCTCCGAATCGACCTCTTTTCCCATTCCCATCGTCTACACCCCCCATCCCCCAAACCCAGCCCACAACCAAATCAACAATGCTCCGCCGCCACCCCACCTCCATCGCCCTCACCCAAGAAGACATCGCCACCTACGACGACACCCGCGACGCGCGCGCCGCCCGCCTGAACCATCAGTTCTGGGGCGCTGGCGAGAACGTCGATCCTGCTGCATCCTCTACATATAATCAGAATGGCAATGAGCGTGGGAATGGCGCGGGGAGGCAGGGGGGACAAGGSGATGATCCGAGCGATGARYTSAARCCYTTGCCSGGGGYGGCGCAGCAGGGGGGGCGGAGGACTGAGCAGGATGTTAGGAGGGAGAGGGAGGGGAGGTCATGGAGGATGAGGAGGCTTGAAGAAGTCGAAGGAGTTCATGGTGGAAGCGTTGTGGATGTCAATTTGAGCGCTATGCTAATGTGGAGATGCTACCGCCCGCTCGCGTGAAGGAATGTCGTGGACATGGACCGCCCCGCATTTTCAGCAACTCCGAGATGTCCTGGATGTTTTTTTCTCGATATTATGACACGTCCTATAGTGCCCTTGAACTCCAGCAAATCGCTATGCACCCTTCGAACTCCTCAAGGTCGAAATGACGCCATGCTCGCTTCGAATATCAGTCTGGTTATTCACATCAGTGGTGTCGTGTCAGTTTCGGTCATTCTGGTGTCATCGGTCATAGGCGTCTTCGTCTCATCCTCTCGGAGCTCGTTTCAAGATCATCGGATTCACAAGAAGAGCATGAATCCTCCCGTCAGCCCCGCCAACACAGCCAGGGAGCCACCAATGCTCCCAAACCCCAGCACAAAACTTCGAGCAACACGACTCGCATCACTCGTATCCGTCGCACTCGCCCCATCCGGCCCCGCGGCCGCGGTCACACTACTCGCACTCCCCGCAGTCTGGCTGGCCGCACTGGCACTAGCCGAGCTCGTCACATTCACCCTCGTCGGGTTCTGGGCCCCACACTTGTTGTCCGTCCGGCAGGCCGACTGGCACGAGCTGTCGGTCTGTTCACACTTGTTCACGCAGTCGGTGGCGGCGGTGGTGCATTCGTAGTAAGGGATCGTTTGGGAGTATTGGGAGGAGTTGGGCTGGAGGCCGTTGGAACAGATGCAGGAGTAGGAGAGGGTGGACTGGTTGGTGGGGGGAGTTGTGTCAGTGAGGAAGTTCTGGGTTTTTGATGGTATGGGGAGGAGGGAGAGGAATGGATAGGAAAGGGACAGGGAAGGGTGAGGGGGGCCACTCACGGCTGTACAGCTGTTCTCCTTGGGCTTGTCCGTGGCACCGGGGAGTTGGAGGCAGAGAAGTGGGCAGGAGGATTTTTGATCGGTGCACCATTGGGCTGAGGAATGGTGAGCTGACATCTCACTGGCTTTTGGGTCGGAATCGAGAGAGGCTCACCTTTGGTACCGTCGTCAACGGTGCTGGGGTCGATGGTTTGAGGTGTGACAAAGGCCACAAAGGCGGAAGCCACAAGGGCAACGAGTGTGGTCGATGTATGCATCTTGCTTTTTTCTTGTGGAGAGAGGCTACAAAGGAGTTCTCGAGTCAGTCTTCTGCAAGCAAGATCCCACAGAGTCTGAATATCATGGCAACATTGGAGAGGAAATTGTCAAAATTCTTACATTCCGAGGTTTTGTTAACAAAGTGAATTCAACGAATGTGAATGTGCTCCTGCACGGTCTCGGATTCTATGAACGAATGTAATAGGAGATCACTCTCCGAAAATGATTGCTCAGAAATGTCGAGGAACCACAAGCAGCAAGAGAGGATGACACTTTTTTCTCCCAGCCAAAAAAATTCGGGGTTCTCGTTCATATATGCAAGTGTTCCCCCGCCTCCAGCTCCACTGTCCAATCCCACACTACTCGATCGAGTCTAGAATTATAGACACCCTGCATGCACTAAGTGCTTCCCGCTGCCTTAGCGGTACATATCAGGCATCTTGATTGGTGGGTATGCACGGGTACTATCAATAGTCTTACAGATCCGAGGGATCTCTCTTCTTTTTTTTGGGTGCACGGTTGCGACCACGCAAGCTGCTATACCCTTTTGGTAGCCTATCCACACGATGGATACGAGATGGCAAACGGGAAAYGRKGGSTWAAGTGTGCGTGCGTATCGGTGGGRATAGATAAGCATGTTGCCGAGTCCGTTGATGGTTTGGATCGAGGGTAGTTATTGTGTGTCGTGGAGCAGGGCGGCAATTGGTCTCATCGTTGAATACTAAGCTGGGTTTGTCTCTGCCATACAACATTACTTGATCAGGTATAAAGACGGTCCAAGCCAAAATTCCAAAACACTAACGCCGGAAATCGATGAAAGCTGGACACTCCAAAATCGTTTCCATCACCCGTGGCCTGATTTTTATGGGCTGGGTCGGCGGGGTCTGAATCCTTTCCTTAGGGACCAGTGGATTAGCTCYTCGTCAGTATACATTCTCTCACGTCGCTTCCCTGTTGTCTCGTCAAGAATTGATGTTCCAAGCTCCGAAAGTCCATCGCGAAAGGGCTGCGAATTCCAAGTCTCTTCGACCGTAATCTGAGGCATTTCAASTCTCGTGTGCTGTGGCTCACGCTCTTGCACCAGCTGAGACCTTTGATTGGTAGCATTTGATATAGGGAGCGACTTGGGCCCAGGGTACGTGGAAAATGCAAATCCAGGAAGCTCCGCAATTTCTCTGTCCACAGACAGCTCGAAGGCATGTAGATTTCGTTCCATGTCTATGTCTGCGGCAGAGATACGTTGCCTCATGTCCTCAGCCTCACGCTCGACCTCGTCGATCGCTGCGACTGGCTGTGGGCTTGGTCCGTTGCGCAATCGATTCGCCATCCCATTCAATTTGGTCTGGGTCGATTCACCGATCACGTATTCGCCGCTAGAATACGTAGAGATCTTTGCTGGCCGCGGCTTCTTTGCCAGGTCGGGAGCTCTCCAATTCTTTCGACGTAGCTGCTGGCTCGGGGTTCGACCGGCCCATCGATTCGAATTAACTTCTATTTGCTGACGTACTCCTGTTTGAGCGAAGTCAGCTTCTGCTCGAATTTTGGACGAAAGCGAGACCTACTTGGCTTTGCCTTGCCATCTTCCAACAGCGATCTAGGAAATCGACTGATTGGAAACAGCTCGTCGCAACCCATACATAACATGATCTCCGTATGAGCAAGTTTGTTCGACAAGTCCACCCTGGCATTCAGCTTGAATTGGCCTTTAAAAATCATGTCGCGGACAATGTCGGACGTGATGTGGACTTTCATAGCATATTGATGGCGGTGTTGCTCCTGTATTACAAAATGTGGCTCATTCTCGTCTCTTGATTTCGCCTCTAAATATCTGCCGAGCCCACGGATTTCGCGGCTGTCCGGTGGCAGCCTGCATTGAATATGACCTAAAAGCATGAGACTTTGCTTCCACAGTATCTGAAAAGCGACCGACCTTTGTAAGAGATGCCTTCACTCCCATTGCACTCGGAAGCCACAACACTTGTCACTTCAAAGTAGAAGCTAGAAGCAACCAAGTGCGACGCTATTCTCAAGACCCTATCATCAGTACTCAGCATCTCTCGGGCTATGTCACGAAGCGCGAACATGCTCTCTATTTGATCGAGAGCTGGAGGTGGGCGATCAAGCTGAGGGTTAAGCCGATAGTATTTGAGTCGTTGATCGGAAGGAGGAGATAAAACATTCATATACGAATGCCATGCCTTTTCTGAGTCCAAAGATGATTTCACGTGGTCAAATGCTATCCTTGCAAGTGATCTGCCGTAAGACCAGAAACCGCTTCGAGGGGGTGATATCTCTTGTGCTGTTGTCCCTCCCGCAGCGTTGTAGCAAGTCCCCAGTGACAATATCAGATCTGGGTGCTCCTCGGACAGACCTGGCCATATAAGTTTTCTTTCCTTATCGGCAATCGGAACGGGATTGTTGTGGTATATTGCTCCATCCTAAGTAGAAGGCGGAGTCAGCGTTTTGTGGCATTGAACCCCCGGGACATCGATCCAGAGGGAGGAAACGCTGCAGAAGCCCATTTACCAAGTATACTTTCTTTGAGGGATCATGATGGAAWGGCTTGAAGATTCGTGGGGCCGCAGACGTGGCTCGAGCTCTGTAAGCTGATCAGTAAGGTCAGTGAATGCGTCGACATTACATACGCTTCCCAGGTCTTGAGCTCCAAAGCTGCCTCTTCTGGTCTYTGAAAATGGTATGGCACTTGCAGAGATGAGTGGGCTACATCCACTCCGCTAGGGTCCATGCCACTTACGCTTCTCCTGACAAGGCCGATTATAATTGGAAATAATAACGGCGTCACCGGTTGTCGAAGTTGCAGTGACAGCGACTTTTACGTCTGCACAATTTTGGCGTCAGCAATCTTGTCTGAGATTAAAAACTCAAACCTTAAGCCAAATTCGAGGCCCGACTCTGGATTAAAAGGTGTTTGGGCTGYTGTTAGAGCCGTTCGCTTGGAAGAGTCTTCTTCCATGGAAGAACGATAATGGAAAGAAGATTTACCGTTCCCTRAAGTGTGAGGTCGAGGTCCACCGAAGAGGTACTCCGAGTCAGAGTATGCAGAAATCAGGGTTTCCTCTAGTGCTCTTGTCTCGTACTGAGAATGATTATAGCTGTTGACGAGCCAATTGGCATATGGGATGCCGCTCAAAATTCTCTTCCTAAATGCGTTGCGGCATAAAGTCTCAAATTGGCTGGTGCATTCTTCGACAGACCAGTTCCTGTCAGCGAGGCCCAAGGCGATCAAGCCTCCTGTGCTGCAAGTCGAAAATTCTCAGTCTTCAGTACATATCTCTGGGACAGAGGGTCCTACCTTGTACCCACGATGAGATCGAAAAAACATTGAATTGGCAATTGACCGCCCAATGCTTGTTCAACCTGCCTCAAAGCTTCCAGCTCGACGATACCTCTCATTCCACCCCTGAGGTGGTGTTAGCCGAAAGTTTGGACGAGGTAGTATGTTCCTTACCCATCCAGAGTCAAGATACGAATACCAGCAGTCGCAGGTTTTAGCATCACACGCCAGGACCCGTACTTCGGTCGATACAGGGATTCCATTGGACAGCCGTCAAGTTCGATACAAGATCGACGTTTGGAGAAGTGTCCGTAGGCTTGGAGGCAATTCGTGCAAAAAATGTGCCCACAAGGCAAGGCATGTTCCGGAGGTTCGAACAAGCAAGAAAAGCAAGTCGTATGTGAAATGAAGGCTTCATGGCGGCCTTTGGCGGTATGTTTGTAGAAATGAGCCATGACCTTGTCCTTGTGAATCATCGCAGCCAGCTGCGCTTCATCCTCACCGTTGTTGTTCTGGAGCCCTTCGCGGAGGGTGTTCTGTAGCTCGTCCAAGCGATAGTACACATTCCAGGAAAATCTGTCCCGGTATGATTCGAACGAGAATTCTGAAACGTATCCACCGACAGCGAAGACCTTACCATTCTTCAATTGATGCCCTTTGGAACCATGCTGTCGCAGGTTTCTCCTGTCAGCATCACCAACTCAAATCAGGAATACGTTTGGCCGACAGCACTTACCCCGCTGCGAACATTCACACATCTCGCTCCTCCGCCCGGTTTCACAAATTCGCATGGCCAATGACGATCACAGAAATTCTCGAGAGCGGCGTCGATGTGTTCAAGATATTGGAAAAAGATTTGCTCAGCAGTGCCTGACTTTGTTAGCCAGCTCCKTWCACTGAAGCGGTCTCCTCACCCGGAATCCTAGATCTTGCAGAGTCTAGCATGATACAAGAAGCTACCATGTAGCTAAGCTCCTTGAAGATGGCATAGGCATCTACCTCATTTTCCCAAACTGCCATCAAATTCAAAGCCAATTTGAGGATGTTCCCACCGAAGTCAAGCGGAATTGGACTGTTGAGGAAAGACGCCTTGACGAAGTCGAAAGGACTTTCGAGATCGCGTGCAAAATGGTCGAAGGCAAATTGAAGATAGGGTTGTAGCTCGTTGGCGTCCAGAAGCATCCTCAATTCTGCTTTTCGCTCCCTTGCAGCGTCGCAATCAATCTCGATCTTGCCGTACAATTTCAAGATTTGCGTCCGTATTAAGTTGGGTCGACCTCGCGTAGGGACTCGTACGACCCTGACGGAGGCGTAGTAGGATCCAAGTAGCTGCTCCACGGTCTCAATTTGTCGGCCTCGGTCACGCCAGAATTGGGCCCAGTATTTGAAAACATCATTCTGAAATACTGTCTTTGACAATGATGCGAAAAGAGACTCTGTCGCGGTCTCTATGTCCCAAAGAGCTTCATCGATATCGTTCTCCGAGGCGTTCAATACCACAATAGCATGTGGCAAAACGGGTTGGTTGGAAGACTTCTCCAGGGCTGCGGCAGCCCACTTCACAAGCTTCACGAGGACGCTTTCGATCACTCTGAAAATATTTTGAGTAGCAGGTCCTGTGTTGAGTTGCAGGAACCACATACCTAGGGTTCTTGAGCACGAAAACAACCACGTCAGAGAAGGTATACAGCAATCGTGGGTACATATGAGAGACAGAAAAGGCCCTGCTCCGTTTCTTGACGCTGTTCGCCCACGTGATTTCCCTTTCTGATGTATGGAGGATATTTTGCATGTTTCTTTCGCGGGACCCAATGCGACCACCATTGTGTACTTTCTCCTTTTTCCGAAATCGAGAGCCAAGGGGCTCACGTTCACCGCCGTCTAAACCCTCGCAATCGGCGTAAAGGATTGGGTTTTGGGAGTGGACTGACTGGGGATCGGAGTATAGGTGCACGCCGTCAGATGTCGGTACATCAACCTGGAATGTAATCAAATCACCATCCTGGTATGAGTCGAATCGGTATCTACGTAGGGGTGGCGGCAAGCTCATAGGACAAGATGTTGTTCTCAAGAGGATCGCGTGCTCCGGGAGACAATACGTACCCCAGCATTTCCAACTACTGGCGTAGGAAACGAGCTTGCCCCCTCTGTGGTCAGGTCGATGACGAGTTTGATGATAGTACTCTTACCTGCTCCTTTTCCTTGTCAGCGGAAGTCCTTCAGGAGATAGCGATAGGGGACGTTACCTGTCTCACCGACAAAGGAAACGAGACTCGGATATCGTCGGTCATAGGTATCTATGGTTCCCTGAGGGTTATATTCGGACGGCCGTGCTAGAGCACCGTCCATGATCGTCGCGTACCGTCCATAGTCCCGAAAGATTGGATAGTCAGCACGTCCCTGAGGGTCCCGGGTAATACCAAACCATGTAGTATCCTCATCGTTTTTGTGCAAATTTTCCTGCTCCAATTCATTAGGGTTGGCATCTAGCGCATCTTTGATCTTTTTCGCTGCTTGCTCATTGGTCTTTTCGTGAGGAACGGAGCCAGGACCAAGGGTCTCTTTCTTATGTGGGATCTGACTCTTCCAGCAGCCCTGGCAGAATAGACTATCGCAGACATTGCAGTAGTCTCGGAGATCGCCACGCTTCTCGCATTGGTCACACATCTGCTTGAAGGACCCCTGACGGCTGCGACTCAGGGTGCGCACCCTGCGATACCATGTTTCCCTTGGAGCCAGGCAGTGAGCAAGATTGACAATGAATAGCAATGTTTTAGACAACATACCTCGCGTCATGCCGAATGCTGGCATTGCTCCCTGCTCTCGATCGAGAAGCATTGCTCTCTTGCTCATCACTTTTTACGCTTATGGTCAAATCATCCACGTCGAGGAGACTGACTTGTGGTTCAACGCGGTGTTCATTTCTGGTGYAGATTCAGCTACGGCTCTCATACGAGGTCGCTCTCATTTTCTTACGATCCTGTTCGCCTTCTGCTAACGTTGTCGCGGCGTCCATTCAGACTGCTGAGTGGTGACAAGTGGCCAGGCGCGGTGACCGGATGTAATTGGGGCGTGGAAAGCTGTATCAAATCTGTTTGTGGCTGTAASAGTTGCAGATCATGAGAGTAGCTTGGAACGGGTGACATTTGCAATACGCAAGCTCGCACCTCACACGGGACAAGACCAAGAGCGATGGAAGGAGATGCACTTCGAGCCTTGGGAGCATAGGACTTTAAGTTCAATATTGCACAGAAAATAACAGTTGGCAGAATTTTTCGAGGTGGGCCTTTGCGTCTGCCTCAGCCTGAAGAGAGCGGAGATGACTTGACTTTACCCACGGAGGCYAAAGATAGGCATTGTTGAAACAGGAGATGTTTAGCTACATTTCAATGGGTTGCAATTCCGTCGAATCAATCAGCCATACCCCTACAAATTCACCTGGATGTACCGTACATGCGGCATGGCACGAAAAGGCTTTGAACGATGAGCAGGGCCATGGGACGAGTCACACAGCTCGATATCAGCGAATCAATGATCGACTGTTGGGTCAGCGTCAAGCTGTGCGCAAGGCTGGATGAAGTTGTTACCGTGGGTGGTTTTCGCATGGCTACTGCTGTCTTTGGACGTATTCCTATAATCATTGGTGACTGCGAACGATGAACATAGAAGTGACTGCTCCTTTAGAATTAGAACACTCACACCAGCCTTCTTAGGCATCGTGATCGCAGATGTGCCAAAGCATGCAAGGCATGTAGATCAACATAAATGTCGACGTGGAAGCCTTCCGCGCGGAGGTGAAGGAACGGCGGCCCGTGGAGCCGAGCATGATCATGAAACAAGCAGCCATCAGTCCCGCCACAACAGGAGAAACAAACCAATGACAATCGGATCACTCAATCCACAATCCTCATTCYACAGAAGCACAATGCGATGAGATCTGGAGACTCCTTAATCTTGTCATTTGGACTACATCGTACTTCACGGCTTCCCTCAAAGCCAGTCGGACGCAACACTCATGGATGGCGTCAGTGGCCAATGGCATTTCCGATCAGAACTTCAACATAGACTCCTCTGGTGGCAGCCTTGACGAACGCGCCGGAAGTACTGAGGCGTCAACTCATTAYCATCCTTCGACTGAGACTCCATTACACTGGCTTCATAAACGTCGGGTGTCGTATGCCTCAATCATTGACAACAAACCTCCTCCGATCACATTGGAAGATCACACCGAAGACACATCGTCCGGACAAGCAGACGCTGTGTGGGCGAAAGCCATATACATCGAAGACTTCATCGTAGTCTCTGGGAATGTACCAAGCGTTGGCAGCTTCGTTGTCTGGCATTGCAGAATCGATACTCTAGATGGAGGRTCGATGGTGATACGCAAGCGATATTCGGAATTCTACGATCTGCGGCAGAGACTTYTGATGACCTTTCCAAACTCAGCGGGCGCAATGCCTCCTTTTCCYCCMAAAAGCGTGATCTATAGGTTCCGGCCGAGCTTTTTGGAAAAGCGGAGGGTGGGCTTGGGATACTGGTTGACATGTATCCTTCTCAATCCGGAGTTTTCATCGGCGCCAGTCACTAAGGAATTCATTTTTGGGTGATATAAATGGCATGAGCAGGGACATGCGTTGAGGCTCGTCTGAGACCTACTTCGCCACCCACGCATCGCACATAAAGAATCATGTCAAAAGCTCGAGTTGGAGCCAGAGGACTCCCAGTCATAGAGCACGGCTACGCTGCCAGATCGCCCAAATACTTTTGCTCTCGAGGTCCCTCTTCTGGGGACACCACAAGAGACGTAATATATCGGCCTGGAAAGGAAAGCAGCCTCACCAGCATCTCAATAAGGTTTTGCTTGTCATTGGATTTGCGGACGAGGGTTGAGGATACTGATTCTCTTAAACCCATGCCTATGACCTGTCGTCAGTGGCTGAATGATTTAGGAAGCTATATGGTTGTGAATCGCGAGTGTGGTTCGTTGACATTCACAATCAACACCCCCGCGGCGCTTGTCGTGGGTGCCCAGGTTCTGTAGTTTCAGGCTCCTAACAGCGTCAATGGGMACAACCCCTAAATAAGARTTGCAAAAATGCATGCACGGAACCATGTAAAATCTCTTGCTTCTTAAGCGACAACATCCATCCCTAGATATTGCAGGATGAAAGTAGGCAACTACAGCTATCATGGCCGTCCTATCCAGGCCCTCGCTTCGCTCCTCTGCACCCAGAAGTGTCGCTCCCAGATCGCCTGCGACCGAAGACATCCATCAACCTCCCCGCCATGAGAAACGGTCACGAGATGCATCTCAAGACATTGAAAGCAACGGTTCGAACAAGAAGYTGAAATCTATTTACCCACCGCAAACGCGTAATCCCAGCAGAGGCCCCAAGAGGCAGGCTCTCAAGAGTCTCCCCATCCGTGACAGGCAGCAGTTTCCCCCCAAAAGTGAGACCCATGTGGTCAGGGTGCGGAAACTGGACCCTGTGCTCGTGCAACCATCAACGAATGGCTTGAGATACTCCTCCACCGACTCAAATGAGTCTCTTCACTATGGAGTCAATCAGAATCTACCTCTTCGGGAAGTGAAGCGAGAAGAGAAGAGAAGCCTACGGTCGCATGATGGGGGTTCACGATCAAAGAGCGAGCTTGAGCCATACTTCAGCAACTAYGAGGACCTCATCAGCATCGAGCCGAAGGAACCTGGTATGTGAGACCTTCTCCTGTTCCCAAAGATGCTGCTGACGCAGGAAATAGACCTTCTAACCCCTAATACCATCCTCCATATCTACGACGAAGCTCCGARACCAGCCTCTGTGACACATGRGTCCTTACCGCCTGAGCAAAAGCTGAAGGGCAAGATACGGCCTCGCTCGGAGACCAATGGCACTGCTGTCCCGTCAAACACAATTGAGTGGCCCGATGAAACATTCACTACCCTCAACAAGGCTACTAGASTCGATTTCTCTGGCTTTGACCAGCCCAGTCGGAAGAGCGCAAAGGACCCTCTTGACGACTCAGTCTATCTGAAAGTCCATGCTCGAGAAGAGAGAAAGGAGAAGCAACTCCGTAATATAGAAAAGGAGAGGGCCATGCATGAGAAGTKCCAGCTGGAACGTCTTCTAGACGGATTGAGAGGCCACGACTGGCTTCGGGTGATGGGCATCAGCGGCATCACGGATGGAGACAAGAAAGCCTACGAACCCAAGCGAGACCATCTGATCAACGAAGTGCGGAACTTGCTGGAGAAGTTCCGGCTCTGGAAGGAGGAAGAGAAACGAAGAAAGCTGGAGCGCGAGGAGACATTGGACGAGGACGAGGAGGAAGAGAGTGAAGAAGACGAGGATATGGACGGGGATGAGGAATCGAACATTCAAGATGAAGAGGGCGACTCGAGCGACGGTGACCCCCCAGACTACAGCGATGTCGATGCGTCTGCTGCCCGGCAACTTCACATGGAAGCTACCATGGCTACAAAAGCGCGTGCTGGTCCGAGGAATTCGAAACATCCGTCGAAACAGCCTCCCCCAAAGCTTCCGGCAATACAAAAACCCTTCACATCATTCTTCGAGAAACCATACATGCGTGCGGCTGCCATGGGGAAGCATAGGCGGTCTGGCCGATCCATCATGGCGTTTGGGCAACCCATACCTGAACCGGAGGAGAGAACCTTCCAATTGCCTCCAGATGTCATGACTACCGAGGCAKTGCAGGAGAGCGGGAGACGCATGAGRCGATCGAAGAGGGATAGCAAAGAGATCTGATCTGACGGGTTTCATGATTTCGAATTTGTGGTGAGCTATTAATTGTATGCGAATGCATGGCGAGCATCTTCTCTCGGGCATAGCGGGTTGACATCTCTCATATCATTGGTACTCTCCATGTCACATAGGACTAATCTCATACCCAAACAGCGTACCGGCCCATTWTCCCTCTGCTGGATAATGTTCTTGCATGTTGAATAAATCTTATATCTCAATCGGCTCCGCAACTTTAGGCCGGCACAGTCTTGGCGAAATTTCGCATCTTGCCCCACTGCGTCGTACTGACAACCATGTCACAAACAATGTATTGGATGATGATAATAGGAAGCTCGTACCTGACACAGGCTGTCGCGAAATCCAATTCATAAACACATCTGTTTCKATATAGTCTTTGTCAGAGGGAAACTTTGTGGTCTGTGACTCACCTCGAACCTCGCTATAAYTTTGAATTCCAATTCCCAGCTCCCTTATTCCTCACGACGGCACCAACGGCACCAAAATGGAGAGCGAAACGCCCCAAGCTCTCGAAAGCGAGCTCGCCCAAACCGAAAAGCCTAGCAATGGCACCACACTCCCARACCGGACGAAGCAGTCAAAACCCAAGAAAGAGAAAGCCCCCAAAGCGAAGAAGGAACCCTCAGCGCCCAAGAATCCCGCCAAAAACAAGCAGAAGCCTGAAGCAAAACCTTCTCCCACCGACCCCGATGCGATGTTCAAAGTCGGCTTCCTAGCAGATGTTTACAATGAAAGACCCGTCGAAAAGGTCGTTACTCGGTGTATGTGTGACAATTAGTGGTGACTCCTGTCTATGGCTCACCTGTTCTTGCTCGGCAGTTCCTCCAGAGCCCAATGGGTATCTCCACATCGGACACAGTAAGGCCATAGCGATCAATTTTGGATTTGCAAAATATCATGGTGGGGAATGCTATCTTCGCCTTGATGACACGAACCCCGARGAAGAAGAGAGTGTATATGAGAAMTCCATAATAGACACCGTCCGCTGGCTTGGGTTCAAGCCTAAGGCTGTCACMTATTCGAGCGATCATTTCCAGAGACTGTACAATTTGGCGGAAAAGCTAATYGAAATCGAAAATGCTTACGTCTGTTACTGCACAAGTTGGTGGCCCTTAAGATTGAGATCACTGTGGCYCATTGCTGACCATACTTAGAGGACGAGATCAACGACCAAAGAGGTGGCACAGATCCCAAGGCAAAGAAGCCGCGATATGCTTGCCCGCACAGCAAGAGATCAGTCCACGATAAYCTCTCCGATTTCAGGGCGATGCGGGATGGTAAWTACAAGCCAAATCAGGCGGCACTGCGTATGAAACAAGACTTGGAAGATGGAAAYCCTCAGATGTGGGACCTGATAGCCTATCGTATACCAAAGMGGACTGCCAGAGCACCTGAAGATGGCGAAGGGGATGACGAYGTCCCAGCAAATACTGACGGTCTCGAGCCTGCCTATGCGAAGCCTCATTACCGGACAGGGAATACTTGGAAGCTATACCCGTCCTACGACTTCTGCCATTGTCTCTGCGATAGCTTCGAGGGCATAACACATTCATTGTGCACGGTGGAATTTGAGCAATCACGAGTCTCTTATGAATGGTTGAACAATCGGCTCGTTGAGTTTMRACCAATGCAGCGAGAGTATGGTAGGCTCAGCGTTACTGGCACYATCACCTCYAAACGAAAAATCAAGAAGCTGATCAACAGCGGCATCGTGACGGGCTATGACGATCCTCGACTGTATACTCTGATAGCTTTGAGGAGACGTGGAATACCACCAGGTGCCATCTTGTCCTTTGTCAATGAGCTAGGTGTGACCAAAGCAACAGCCGTGATTCAGACCAAGAGATTCGAAGCTTCCGTGAGGCGGTATCTCGAAACAACAGTGCCTCGGCTCATGCTTGTTCTTGATCCYCTGAAAGTCATCATTGACGACCTMCCAGACGATCATTGCGAGATGGTCGAGCTACCATTTGCAAAGGATCCAGAGGTTGGGAGCCACACGGTCCCCTTCACGAAGGTGGTCTACATCGAGCGCAGCGACTTCCGAGAGATCGACTCACCTGATTTCTTCCGCCTTGCGCCCGGCAAAACCGTTGGCTTGATGAAGGCACCGTTTCCCATCACAGCCACGACCATTGATAAGGATCCCGAAACAGGCATGGTCAGCGCCGTCCATGCGACATACGAGAAACCGGCCAAGGGCGCTGCGCCAAAGAAACCCAAAGGCTGGATACATTGGGTTGGGGTGTCTCCAAGTCACAGCAGCCCTATCAAAGCCAAGGTCCGCATCATCAATTCCCTCTTCAAGTCCGACAATCCTGGTGCCCTCGATGATGTCGTTGCGGACGTGAACCCAGAATCAGAATCATACTACCCGAACGCACTCATAGAAACAGGCTTCGAGGAAATCCGGCGACGAGCTCCCTGGCCAGCAGAAGCCGGTGAGAAAGCAAGTGCAGAGGGGGCCTCATCAAAGGAAGGTTCAGCCATTTCTGGCAAGGATGATGTTCCAGCACTTGGTCCAGAGACTGTCCGCTTTCAAGGCATGCGAATGGGCTATTTCTGTGTGGACAAGGACACAACGAAGGAGCAGGTTGTGTTGAATCGGATTGTAAGCCTGAAGGAAGACTCCGGTAAGGATTGATACCACTTTGGATAAGTTGGGAGATGGGCGGTGGCTTCTCTTCACTCAAGTCTCATTTGCATACCACACTGCAGCTGTTGAAACCGAGTCTAGCCTAAGCATATCCTCTACAGCACGTATACAATTGTGGCATGTGTACGGAGCTGAATGCCGCTATTGAATAAGAACATTGCTAGCATTAAGTATATTATCTGACCGGCCGAAAACCCTCCTACCTTGAGAACAATCCACTTAACTCTGCTTAGTTACACTATTACGTGTTCTTGGGGCCCCGAGCTGATTGATCAGAACCCGGCTGATGAATATCACATCAAGCGTTCTCCCATTTCCGACATTTGTCCTTTCCATGGTTCGAGCTTCTCTTTCCGCGAAGACCCCTTCTTTTGGGTCCTTTTCTCGAAACCCAGTTGCCTTTACTCGAAACCAAACGTGACAAACACTTGAACGAGAGATACACACACGAGGAGCTCATACGTTTTGTATATATGTCAGATCACTGCTCGCTAACACCTAACCCTCCAACTCGACTTCCCTACCCTAAACCAGGACCAACCAAAAAAGCCCTGGAACATTGCCATAGAGCCTCCCACCCCCCCATAT
>MSTJ01000412.1:0-14537 GCA_001956345.1 Ramalina peruviana
GATGCCCGTGCCCAGCCCGCCCAGGTAGGTCGTGTAGCGGGTCCGCCACGTCCAGACGCGCGCGTAGGTGGTATCGGCCTCGGCGAGCTTGGCGCCGCAGGGGCCGCAGATGTGGACCGTGCTGGGGCAGATGCAAGGGTCTTGCGGGTTGCGAGTGAGGGCGGAGTCTATCGGGGCGGCGAGGCAGGTGGGGCAGAGGCGGCGCAGGCGGAGCGGGAAGCGGTGGGTGGGGGGGCGTTTGATGATGCAATTCTGTGTGTGGTGTGGTCGGCGCGGGGTCAGTCTTCCTTCCTTTTATGAACAGGAAGGGAGGGAGGGGGGGGAGGGTGAGGGAGCTTGCAATCGCCTCAATTTCCCGGATTCAGGGAGGAAAAGGGGTAAAAGGGGGCATACCCGGCAAACGACGCGGCCACAGCGGCGACACTCACGCACGCAGTCTCGGGCGCAGAAGGAGACCTTGCCCGATGTCATGCGATCCTCCTGTCGTCCGCGAGCGGGCCATCTTGAAAAAGAAGCAGCGGGCGTGCCTGGGGAGCCAGGCTCGACTTCTTCTTGATCGGAGGGCTCGTTGGAGCAGCGCAAGGTCTGCTGTTTGAGGCGATGGCAGTACGGGAGGAGGTTGGCGCGGATCTGGCGRCAGGTGCGKGAGAGATGGTGGAGGGTGTTGAGATCGATGTTACTGGCCAGGACGGTGATGATCCTGTTGTGGCATTTCTGTTAGTCGGCATGTCCAACCCATGATTATCAATCTTGAGAGCAAGTGTAGGAGGTTGGTGGAACGGACGGGTAACATCCTAGAGCYTCCGAGAAGGTGTTCAGGTTCAGATTGGGCCTCTCCGCTTTTTTCGGGTCCGTCTGATCTTCGGCCTCTGCACCGGCTATCGTGCTGCTATTGGTGAAGCGTTGGCGTGGAGGCAATGCRAACCCCGCGGATTTGAGAGGATCGGCAGAAGGGTCCTCGGCCTCATCAAGGTCAATAAACACCACCATGATGCCATGCAGAGATTGTGAGATGGAGCCGKTTTGCTCATTGGAGCCACAGGATGTGGGKTCAATTGATAATGATAAGAAAATGATGGATTATTGAARACGATGCCAACTCGACCCCTCTTGACCAAGAACGCCACTTGACCAGTCTTGGCATTATCATAACCCTCGATTATCCTCCTATGAGATCACGGGATGACGGAGTTGGATCAAGATATTGTACATCACTAATAATAACATTCAGGCCACTCGCTGACTATGTCCAAAACCGAAGACTCTGCTRTGTACTTATCGAGAGCCCATTGCGCCGACGCTAGAACCATGCCAACGCTCAAATCAATATCAAGAACAATGACCTCGCCGTATTCCAAAGGGCTATGCTTTTSCTTTCCCTTTGTCCTGTCTTCCAGCAGTCACCTGGGACTCCTCATCTGCCGGCTGACCGAATCCGATRTGAGGCTCCTCAGAAAGATCAGCATCATCGGAAATGCCTTTGATCTCCTCCTTCATGTCCAGGCCTCCACCATTTCCACCCTTTGGAGCTTTGGGAGCCTGGCTGAATGGCTGAGCCGCTTGTGTAGCATCCAGAGCATGCGTTTCGTGTATCGTCGAGTCTGCCTCGCTACCCGGAGCCTTGACTCTCAAGCTGGCCCAAAATTGCCCATCATTAAAGTGTATGCCGGAAGCACGTATGGCGGTGAGGAGATTGTGAGTCCTCCGCTTGTTYGCATTACTCCKGTCCTCATCATCTATTCCATCATCGTCGGCCTTGATAGCTTCGTCGAGGGCCTGTAGCAGGGTACGTTGCAGCTGCCTTCTTGAAGTCTGATGGACAAAATCATTCAGGATGGTTGGCATGGTGGATGCGAGGTAATACAGCTCATCCCCGCCTTGCTGGAGGAAGGTCCGGACAGCAACAATCTTCTCTCGGTCGATGACTGCCCTTTTGAATGCAGCCAGCAGGGCAGCAATGTCCGCGATCTCGCCCATGTCATCGTCACTGTCGTCAGCCGCCGTATCATAGGCGCCAACGAAGCTCGATCGGTTCATTGTGGTTCGATCGGCACTGGAATCCCTGCTTCGATCCCGTCCGGCAGCATGGATGGTGAAGTAATCTGTATTCAACATGTGGGCYTCCTTCATGCCACCCTGTCGGCCTCGTCCATGCCGCTGGTGGACTTTCCTTCGCTTCCTCAACCATCGTCTTCGTCTGACAAAGGAATGAAACCAGGGATGGTTGCCGTGCCAGGCAAAGTAACTCCCAAAGCTMAACGAGTACTGCCATCCTTCCTCGTCAACATCACCGGTCATGTCCACGTACCATGTCTTCCAATCCCATTGCCAGCTTGGGTCGGGTACTTGAGCGTTGGTGATGTTGACAGCGCTATCTTGGAAGGTCGAATTCTGCCAGCCGGAAGGATCGAAGTTGAGCAGCCCGTTCAACGAATACAATGGTATGCCGCAGAAGAAAGAACCCCGCTGGTTCTCGTATAGGACATCGATGAAGGTATCATGCTCATCATGGAGGCCAGCAGACTTCTTCTTGCTCCTGAACGGAACTTTGTCTTTCAGGCGGCCAATAGTGCTGCTCCCTGCTTTCGCTTGCTTCACGCCTTCTGATTCAGCATCACTGTCCGTGCCGCTAACTTCCACACTCTCGACATTGGGGCCTTTCTTATCATCCTGCCATTTTGCATACTTTCTGCGTGCAAGCTCCTTCCTCAGATGACCTTTCGTCCATTGACGACCAAGAGGCTGTCCACTGCCAGTACGAGAGCCAGTAGGGTCATCTTGATTCTCGTCAAGATTGGGTACTGGGGCGGTCGAGTCGATGAGATTGATAGAGTGGTCATAGAGATCTGCGGGGCTGGTATGACTCCGCTCCAAGCCCAAGACAGACATTGCGCAACCTCGGAAGAGTGTGTGCCTGTGGATTCATCGTAGGAGCATGCTCATGGCCTGAAGTAAGGTCTGTCTACGTTGGAAAGGACTGAAATTATGGCGATGACATAACAATGATTGCAGTATGACAAGCGTACCGGTCAAAAGAAGCAGCCATGGCACCTCCCTGGAAAGGCTCGGTGGATCAATGACATCTTGGATCTTTCCAAACAAGCTACGTAATTTTCAGGTGTGGCTAGTGAGCGTGGTGAAAGTCAGACCAATCAGAGATGACCCAGCCGAGGAGCCGATGCGCTATGCGAGCAAGCGGGGAACCAAGATTTACGGAACCCAGCTTGACCAACTCCAGTCCAAGGAGCTTTGACGTGACGAGAATATCAACATCCCGATCAGACAATCCCATTGATCCTCAGCTTTTCGTCAGGCCTACTTATAACATTTCCACACAATGTCACGAAGAGCTCTTACCGTTGGAGGTATTGCGGCCGCAGGAGGTGTCGGATACTACTTCTACCAAGCTGGAGGTGATCCAAAGGTTGCTCGGAAAGAGGCTGAACGTGGGATTYCCTGCTTCCCYAAGACGATGGCACAGATSTATTRACRCCTTCGGTCTAGACGACCTCGCTACAGCAAAGTCCAAGGTCAAGGGCGAGACCGTCTCGAACGAGGCCGCGAAGAAGCAAGGTGAAGAATGGGCCGCGAGAGCTGGTAGCCAGATCGACCGCACCGTGAGTCATCAGATGCTGCACTTCAATCTCATCCAAAGGCCTCATCCTTYCTACTTTGGGGAACATCAGATACTGACAAACTTATCTCCCAATACAGGTCGATGACGCCCGCGCAAAGGCCCGTGAAGCCGACAAGGTCATTTCAAACAAGACCGCCGACGCAGAAAACAAGGTGTCTCAGCTCAAGTCCGACGGTGTCGCCAAGTTTGATCAAACGCGCAAGGACGCTGGCAGGAAAATAGATGAGATTGACAGCAAGGTCGAGAAGAAGGCATCAGAGGCCAAGAGTGGGATCTCGAGCTGGTTTGGTTTCGGCAAGTAGAGTGTCGGTTCGATCAGCTCTTGATCTGCCGTGTATGATTTGCGAACGAGATTGCGATTTCTGGGACTGAGGACAGCATCTATTGCTGCAGGCAAATTTGGAAGTGACCTTTTCTCCCATTGCTCTATTCTTTATTGGTTTCTCTCCATTTCCTCTCTTCACGCATTTCCTACATTCGAAGGATTACGGTGCAGATTGATTTCGTTGTTGAGCCAAAACCAGTCTTCACTCCCTTGATCTCTCACTTTTGCATGAAAAGAATTGCCATACGTTTCTACGTTATTTGGACATATTTTCAGCACCTTCATGCATTGGAATGCTATCGGCCCTCGATGTTCTCTGAGCAGCTTCATCTTCGCAGAGTCTTGCAGCATTTCTGAAGAGTCGCAAAGCTACACATCCCGATGAATGGCTATTCGAAGATGTTTTCGCAGTGTCGATGGTGTGAGGCCAAACGCCCCAGCCGTAATGAAGGCGTTAAGTCAAAAGGGTTGATGGGAACGAATTTCAAAGCGATCAACAATCTTCTTCAGGCACCCTCCGCTCCAATCGCCAAACCTGAGGGCGGCTTCCTTCGGGGGTTCTAAATTGGCCTGGGTGCGCCATCACCAATAGCAGGAGTTGCCTCTAGTCAGAGCTATTATTTATTCTAGAGCTCAAAGAGCTTTGAGAACGTGGGACGAGGCTATGATCTGAAAGTGGTTGCTTCATGCGACCGGGCGACTCCTATGGGTTGCAATCTACAGGAAAAGGCGCTCACGCTCCTGCTGTGAATTATTTGTCAATGGAGCTCAAGTTGATTAACGGCCCTCTCCTGTCAGGCATCTTTAAAGCAAGACGTGTCCATTCAACTCGCGCCTATGATCTCGCTCGAGGCTTTGCAATCCAGGCATCAAACTGATCAAATCAGAGGCTTGCAATGACTTCAACTGTCAATTGTGGAAATCAATTCGACTTTGACTGTCTTCACCGCTTTTCACACGACAACAGTACACCCTCTGAATATATCACCAGACCTTATCGGAATCAGAATGTCTTGGCTCTCACTTTCCGGGCATGCATCGCAGCGGTGGGTAGAGCTAGAAGTCACTACGACCATCAGGATGTGTACGAGTTCTTCAGAAATGCTCGAAGAGTCAACACGATGGATATCCTGTCAACAGATAGGCTGACATTGTCGTATGAGATGGTGGACCAAGCACCAAAGTAAAGTGGTATATCCTACAAACAGACTCAATGTAGCAGAAGCGCTTTCATGATGGTCATTAGTCAGTGGAATATTGAAGCCTCTGAGTTACATATCTGAGTCTTTTCGAGTCGAGTCTTTCATCACCACCTCCYGARAATGTAAAGACCCTGAAGGGATGTTTTAGAAGAGGAAGTATGTCTGCTGAGTTGTGTAGATAATGCGTGCCACTAATTGGTTCGGGAAAGCCTCGGCAAACGCGTGTCAAACACGTCGGTCAAAATTGATYYAAGTCGCGACTTCCCAAATTGAACTCCATCTAAGGCTGCGCATACAACGCACTCTTCAAGGCAATCACGATGCCGAAAGCCACTGTTGCCAAGAGGAGAGCGTCTTCCAGACAGCAACAGCAATCCATCGCAAAGTTCGGCAAGGTTTCCAAAGCGCAGAGCCCGCTATATGGAAAGAGCATCAACGAGAAAGATCGCGGCAGTCGCGACCTGCCCCAAGGCGATGCGGCCACAAGTATCAAAGGCAGAAAGCGGACTGCGCAAGCATTGGACGACGTCAATGATGACCTAAGTGCATCGCAATCCTCGGAGCCATTGACCCCGAGAAAGAAAACTTGCACACGCGCCAATGTACAAGATACTCCCACCAAGGGCGCTCGSTCTCTCCTTCAGTCATTCAACCTATCCTCCACTCCTTTCCAACGTCCAGTCCAACAGCCAAAACAGCTCGAGACTCCGCCATCATCCCAGGAGTCGGAGCCGGAGCCGGAGCCAGATGGCCATCTTCCCAATGAGTTGCAGGACCTTATTGATCTGCATTCCTGCTTCCTGACGGCTTTGTCGCTGCATTTTGCTCACAATGGCGTTCTCACGCCCGCGGATCTCCGGACCCTATGCCCTTCGATCGCAAGGACGTGGCGAAAACGAAGTGTCGAGGTGCGTGACTTGCAGCGACTKTTGTGGATCCAGCAAAGCGCGCTCGAGGAAGATGGAGCGAAGCTGCCCCAAAAGATCATGCTCACGGATTTTGGCCAACGAAGGATTTGCATCGAGCTCGCGGATACCACGGCTGCCAGGTTACACAAACGACCCATCGATGAGGAGGCATCCAATGCGCATTTCCGGCTAGCTCTGTTGAAGCAATGGACAGCTTTTCAAGATACCCCGTCGACGAGGTCAGCGCAGGCCTTCGTCGACAATCTGCCTCTGTACCCCATCAAGCCTGACCCCTCTCTCATCAAACTCGCCCCTCTTCTGTCAAAAGGGCAGAGCAGGCTCACAGACCTCAAGGCTGGCGCGATACAGGCCCAGGAACGCGCGTTGATGATCGCATCAGGGAAGGTGCAATCCCAGAAGGAAGTTGCGAAGAAGGACCCCTTCGCCAGGTCTGCAGACCTCAAGTCTCGCATCTTCGCCAAACAGCTTCATCGATCGACTCTTCCGACGCCGTTGTCGAAGGAGCAGCTTGTCAGACAATCGGCATTGCAGCGAGTCTTCGAAATTGCACCCGTGCTAGAAAGTCTAGCATTGTCAGCACAGGGCCATCATAATGACGACGCGGAAGCTGATCCCTGGGCCCAGGTTGCTAAGCACGTGAGCTTCACCATGCCGACTTTGGTGCAGAATATTCAGATGAGTCTGCGAAATCCGATTGCAAGTGAAGACGCCGCTGGTTGCGTCAAGGTCATGGGCGAGATTTTGCCGGAATGGATCGGTGTCCGGGAAGTAAGGGAAATGATAGGGGTGACTATCAAGGGAAAAGCGGTAGGGAAGCCTTGGATGGAGAGCAAGGTGGTGGACGCGCTTAGCAGGTTGTGAGATGCGTGATTTTATGTATCAACTCGGTACGAGTGAGGATGATTGGATGAATCCAGCACGAGGCAAGGCGTTGTTGGCGTACTGGGTGAACAGCATCTGGATGAAGGATTGATTTGTCCATTGAAGCTCCCTTGGATTGTAGCTTGTCTGTACGTTCCTGAGGCCCGATGGCCTATTCACGCAGGGTAGCCTCAGTATGTCAATAGTGCCGAAATCCGTCCTCAAGCCTAGTGAAGTTGAAGATATCCGTCTGCATGAGGCCGTTGGCAAGCGTCAGCCTTGCCTCAAAATACTTGCCCAGTAAGCCAGAATGTATGAGCGATAGTCAAGCGCAGAACAAGCCTTGCACCTTTTGACGCCCACTGCGATGGCTCCGTATTGAGGCACTCGATCAGCGTTCTAGCACAGACCCAGAAGAGCCAAGTCTTRATAAGGAACAAATTCATGTCAAGCACTTCCGGTATACCGAAARATAGATATTTCGAGACCAGTAATTTCACGGTTGCTTCTCGATATCTTTTCTGCTTTGCCAAGTCCGGATAATGCATTGCGAAATCATCTAAAGACGACGAGCCGCAACCTCTGAGCACAAAGATTGGGAGCCATCGCAAGGGTACCGGAGAGAATTTYCCCGGAATGAGAGAAGTGGTGTCAAGGCGCTGCTGCCTTTCTTGGRATGCCGAGAATAGAGATTGAATCAAGGGGGCATTATTGGTGTACAGTATAGACTTGAGCGGATCGGGCTCATCCAATTCTTGAGAAATGAATTTTGCATTGTCCAGAGATAAGGCAAGGTAGGAATAGAATAGTGGTGTGGTTGGCTGGAGGATGACTGTATCTTGACGAGGATCCGAAGACTTGATRTCAGGTACGAATGTTTTGGGATCTGGATCCTGGACGGTCGATGGAAGGTACTCCAGCCTTGCAAGCGCAGATGACGTCTCRACCAAGYTTCTCAGATATTCCTGAAAGATCGCTGCGATAGAGCTAAGCTGGTCARTTGAAGTTGAAAGRGTCATCTAGCATATCATCGCACCTTTCATAGATTGTGGCCTTCCTGCCAATACTGCTTTGAAGGACCTCTGGTCGATACCACACGTGAAGCTTGCGTTTGAAAAATAACTTGGCAGCCTCTTTGACAATACGTGGGAAAGTGACCAGGCCGACCCACCACCAGGATGCGATGAATCGTATGATGTCCGCAAATCCACTTGACGAAGGATCAATGCTTGATGCTGTTGACTTGATACTTGCCACGAGCTTTGGGTGACCCTTTGATGAGCTGAGGGTAATTGCATTATTGATTAGCGGAACAGCAGTAGGAGTAGACACAAAAGGGTCTGAGGCGTTCAAAGAATACGAGCCTTTCCGCGAGTTGAAGGGCGAGACATGGAAATCTTTAATCCACGTGTTCGAAAATGTTGACGAAGGCGTGCCTCCATCATCTGCAAGGAGCTTGTCTGTCGCTGTCGGTCCTCGGTCTAGAAAGTAGTTTCGCCTTTCGTCGAACGTGTTATTAACTTCCAGGATCATAGCTTTCAGRTTCATCTCCTTGCCGTACAGATACCAAAAAGAAACAGGATTAAAGGAGTAGCCGAGGAATCGAGGGGCTGTCACAAGATAGGCATGTGGATAATGGGTTGGGTCCTCRTCCTAGATRATTCTCAGTGCCGACAATCGAGGTCCTCAAGCTGATTCTCACTTACCTGAGATCGAAGATACGCGTCAAGCTTTCCACGTAGACCGCTGCGACTTTCGCCTCTTGCAAGATAATCGGAAGAATCCACGCTGAACCATGCATTTTCTGGCGATTTGACGGTCTCCTTAGCAAGTCGGATATCTGCTGATAGAAACGACCCTACAGAGCCACACCACCCGACTGGAATGCCAACGAACAGATATGAATACGAAAAAGAATGCTTTTTGGGGAAGAATCGTGTGTGATTGGTTCGACAAGGAAAAATCAATGGTTTCAGATTATCATCCTTTCTGATTCTCTTGACTGAGCGATCMATCTGTCCACTACTGTCCCCATCCAGAGAAAWTTTTGTGCATAGAGTTGGTGTTCGTCCGAAARTGAGTAACGAGACAATAATACAGACTGATAGAGCAACTAAGGAAAGACTGATCCTATTCGTTCCKCCATGAACGAACACTATCTGAAATTGTTTCCGAAGRAAAGGACTTTGTGAGAACAGAAGGGAAGAGAAGACTACGAATGCATCATATCGATGGTTCCTCGGAGAGCTGTAGAACACTCTCAAGAGCCATGGAGCAATAAAGATGACAAGGACCTTCAGGTCCTCTCCAGAAGGCATTCAACTCAATACGACATTGTTTAAAGGTGGATAGCATAGAATGTCATACTCGGCAAGACCTTGCTGAGATCTTAATGTGGTATTCTCAATCCAGCTTAATTTGAATGRTAAAYTTCCTTGACTTCCTTGCCACCCCGAGTGGGTAGGAGTAGGTTTAGAGATGGACCGAAAACGAGGACAATGACAAAAAGGGTTTAGCGCCAGATGAATCTATCGCCAAGACATCGTCTTGTGCTACAATGCTTTTCTTCTCAGATACACACCGTCATCTTGACATATTATTGCCTAAGCCTYCAAGACTTGACGGAAAGAAYCTTGCGCTACTCTTACCATCATYAAATTACGCTTTAGATTTTAAAGTGCCCTCAAAATGTCTGAATGGGATACCGTAACCAAGATTGGCAGCAAGGTGACTGGTGGCGGTTCGCAACGGGAGACTGTTGTCAAAGGCAAAGGTGCCTTGAATGCCGCTCAGCGTTCAGGAGCCATCGTGGGGACGGAGAAGAAGTTCGCTACAAGCAATGCGGTATGCCCTTCATATATGCTTGTCTTGCTGCCAGATATATTATCGAGATGGTAGACTAACGAAGAACTATGCAGGCCAACAAAGGCGGAGTAGAGGGCCAGCGCTTGACGAAAGTGGACCGATCTGATGATATCGTCGCCCCCCAAAAGGTCTCCGGAGAGTTAGGCGCTGCCATTCGCAACCGACGATCCAAGGAAGGTCCCTACAAGATGACTCAGGCCCAGCTGGCACAGAAAGTCAACGCGCCCGCGAACGACATCAAGACTCTCGAGAGCGGGGAGGCCATCAAGAATCAGGCTCTGCTGAATAAGGTCTGCCGGGTGCTCAAGATAAGTCCCAAGACCGGGCTGCCTCTGGATGACAAGTGAGCAGTCATCAGGGGCAGCTCCACCGACACAYGCATGCTGTGGTTTATGATCCGCTCGCATGAATTGTTGGTGCAGAATTCTGAGCGAGCTTGGCGTGCATTCAGCGATAGATGAATAGATGACTTCACTCAAATACGGCCTGCTAGACTCGCTCCATCTTTCCAACCAAATCGCTGATTCTTCTCCAACATAAGGCTATGAACATTGCGATTCTATTATACATTCAACCGTAGGTATCTTACAGCCTTTCCTTCAGATTTGCCTTCATCCTCCTCTCTACAGCATTCATATATYCTTGCGTTGTGGCGTAATCTTTCTGCCCAACAGCGATTGCTAGATCCTTCGTCATGATCCCGTCCTTATCTACAGTGTCAACGCACGCCCGCTCCAGGCTCTCGGCGAACGCGACGACTTCTGGAGTCTCATCAAGCTGACCCCGTTGGACTAAGCCTCTGGTCCAGGCAAAGATCGAGGCGATGGGATTTGTCGATGTGGGATTACCCTTCTGATGTTCCCGGAAGTGTCGCGTGACCGTGCCGTGGGCAGCTTCGGACTCGAATGTTTTACCATCTGGTGTTATCAAGCACGAAGTCATAAGTCCCAGGGATCCGAACCCCTGGGCAACGATGTCCGATTGCACGTCGCCATCATAATTCTTCAACGCCATGACATATCCGCCTGCCGACTTCATCATCTGCGCAACCATGTCATCGATGAGACGGTGCTCATACCAAATGCTCTTCTCTTCAAATTTGGGCTTGTATTCGTGGTCATAGAGATCTTGAAAGATGTCCTTGAACCTACCATCGTACTTCTTTAGGATGGTATTCTTGGTGCTCATGTAAAGGGGAAGGCCCTTGCTCAAGGCAAGCTTGAAACTTGCTTGTGCAAAACCTTTGATGCTTTCATCGGTGTTATACTGGGTTTGAGCCACGCCACCGGCCTCAAATTCGAAGACCTTGATCCGTTCTGGCTGCCCATTGGTAGGGGTGTAGACCATTTCTAAAGTACCTGGTCCGGGTACGACAAGGTCTTTGGCCCGATACTGATCTCCGAAAGCATGTCTCCCGATGATGATAGGCTTCTTCCATCCAGGAACCAATCTGGGTATCCTAGGTATCACAATTGGCTCCCTGAATACGGTGCCTCCCAGCTGATTTCGTATGGTGCCATTTGGACTCAGCCACATCTGCTTCAGGTTGAACTCCTTGACCCTAGCTTCATCCGGAGTGATGGTCGCGCATTTGACACCAACCGAGTACTTCTTGATAGCCTCAGCTGCGTCAATGGTGACCTGATCGCTAGTTTGGTCCCGATAGGGCAAACCCAGGTCATAGTATTTTAAGTCAACGTTCAGATATGGATGTATRAATTTCTCTTTGATATCATTCCAAATTATACGTGTCATTTCATCYCCGTCAAGCTCAACAATTGGATTTTTGACCTGAAYTTTATTGGTTGTCGACATGGCTGCGAAGCGTATTCCGATGTGGGGCTTTGGGTTTGGGAAGCTTCGACTGGGTGGTCTGGAGAAATCGCATGCACTTCCGGCGGCGATGATGCTTGGAGCGAATCTCGACCGAGTGAATATGGAAGATGTAAGACTGCTCATGCTTAGAGTAGGGATACATGGGACATTGGCAAATGATACTGCAATAATTCCCCTACGCGATCGTTGAATTGTCGCGTCCCTCGGTCCTATTTTGCGGGGAAGCGCCGGAACAATGTTCTACCGACATGGCTTAGCGTTGCCGAGCAGCCGAGGCRCCGGCCCGCATGTGTTGAAGTGGAACTGTGGAAGTGAATGATCTCAGCCCTTTTCTGGCTTCGAAAGGAAGCAAACACTTCAATAGCTAAYCCAGCCMCACGCRCARAAATTTTCTTTGCTCTTTATCGACTTTGGATCTTGACACTTTCCTTGTAATATTCTCGAACTACGACACCTGGAACYYCCGACTGTAGCAAGTACAACTATCCTTCCGACAAAGCTGGCTTTGTCCTTCATCCTGCATACAAGCGATTCAGTCTCTCKCTCAWTCTAGCTCTCAYACACGCTCTGACACTYGCTTGACACTATGGCTGTTGAAGATGCTGAGCTTCTGGCCTTGGCCGGAGGTGAYTCGTCSGATGAGGATGACACKCCTCAGGAAGCAGTCACCCATCGAAACGCCAACTCGCCTTTACCTTCCATTGAAATATCCCAACCATCTGACAGCCGTCCCTCGACGACCAAAGCGAAGTCATCGCTGTCTCCAAATGTAATGGCAAGGGCAAGCAAAACCAAGAARGCTCGCAAGCGGGACTCAGATGAYGACGACGAGGTGTCAGTGTACTCCCAGTGTCTTTGCAACGCTTGACACAGYACTGACGACGCACTTCTAGCTCGTCTTCCCGGCAATCGCCTGACTCTCTTCAATCTGCTCCAATGTCGGAATCGGACTCAGGAGCYTCGAAGGTCCACCATCCTGCGTCTGACGAGGATCCTTTTCCRATCGAGAACAAGTTCAAGTCAGAGAGTGATAAAAGGCACATTATGGCTTTGCCTGAGATTCAGCGWGAGGAAGCTCTTGCAGAACGTGCCGCAATTTATGAGCGAAACAAGCAAGACCAGCAACTGCGCTCCATGCGAGCCAAGTTCCTCAAGAGCGAGGAGGCTAAGGCATCGGTCAAACGTAAAGCTGACACCGATGCGGACGACAGCCCGAGGAAAAGCACCCGCCAAAAGACAACATTAGGGGGTCGAAAAGTGGGTGAATCTTCAAAGGTGATTGAAAGATATAAGAAGACGCGCGAAGTGAAAGGTCTAGAAAACCAGCAACGAAAGGCAGGCGCTCTTGCTCATAAGACCCGCCGAGCGCGGAGCGCAAGTGACCGTAATTCCAGCGCCGATGCCGATGGCGAGAGCGAAGTTGAATGGGATGATGGCAAAGCAAAAGTGGATGAGGACCGTCTGCGCAACGCCCAACCCGCAGATTACCATGACTTTCGTCGAACGACAGTGACTAGGTTCTTCCTCGCAGAATTTTGCTACAACCCTGGTTTTGAGGAGAAGCTCAAAAATTGCTACGTTCGCCTTCCCCAGAAATCGGCCCCTGGAGCTCCGTCGAAYGGGTATCAATTGGTGCAGATCCAGAGTAAGTGCAAGACACAGGCTTTGAGGGTTTACTGATATACCCTAGGCATYKTGGARAAAGAGGGCTGGCCATACGCAATTGAGAGGCAGAATGGCAAAAAGCTCGTCACTAGTCACCATCTCATGCTTACCGTGGACGGATCACAAAAGGATTTTCATATGAATAGTATCTCTAACTCTATGCCAACAGAGGTTAGCCTGCTGATCATCCACCGTGGCATGAACATAGCTAAGTCGGACAGGTCGAGGTCGCAAACTACAAGAACACTCTGGCGAATGAAGGCAAAGCTGTCCCAACTCGCCCATTCCTAAACGCCAAGATCGACGATATCAACAGCATCATCCACCACTCCTTCACAGCCGAAGAGTTGAATATCAAACTTCAAAAGACGGGAGCCATCAAATCCCGAAAGGCTGTCATCGAACGCATGGATCTACAAAATCGGCGCAAGGTAGCTGTCGAGCGAGGCGACGAATCAGCCATTGCYAAATGCGATGCTGACTTGGCAGAGCTCAACGGACCAAAACTGAAGTACGGAACCAGCTTGGCGGATGCCAAAGCTGCACCATCGAGTCCTGCGCCGCCCTCGCAGCAGGAACGATTGGCTGAAATCAACCGCATGAACCGGAAAAAGAACACGGAGGAAATTCGCAAAGCTCAGATCGAAGAAAGGAAGGCGGCTCGCCGGGAGCGACAAGCAGTCGAGCGTGGCGAGGCACTGCAGAACCCCTTCGCTCGGGTCAAGATCATGTCCAAGACTCACTATGATGTCAACGCATCTCACACGGCGCAGAAGAAACCTCWGAGCAGGGACATCAGTCGTTCGGCTACTCCTGGAGGATTGGGCACACCGAAGCTRGAAGCCAAGAAGCCAGCTCGCACGCCCGAGCTCAAGCCTGTCATGAAAACCAAAGGCCTTCCCGTGCTGGGCTCACGCAACATGGACGACGAATTCATCGCAAACATGGATCTAGGCATTGACATTGAGATGTGAGATCGGCACTAGACTGGAAATATTAGACCACACACTATGGACTCCTGCTTTGGACTGCATTTACAGACTGCTCAGCGTGGCATCTTTTTTCTTCGAGTCATCACATAACCAGGCATGCGAAGCGGGAGGTGTTGGAAAAGAAAAGAACAAAACAGGGCGGAGGGGGGTTGTTTTAATTCAAACCCAACGGCTACCTCCTCTAGCACGCGCACGATTATACATATTTTCAGTAGAAATAACGAC
>MSTJ01000413.1:0-14525 GCA_001956345.1 Ramalina peruviana
GGAAGGGGTTTTGGGAAGGGGTTTTGATTGCTGGGGGGAGGATGGGGATTTTTAGGCCAGGGGAGAGTTGTGAAGGAGAGGGGAGGAGGAAGGGCGGGAGGTATGGTACTGAGTCTTCGAAGAGAATGGTGCTGTGGAATGATGATCAAAGAGTGGAAAGAATTTGCGATCTTGGATCTAAGATTGAAACGAGGAGCGCAGTATGGATGATTCCTGTTATTTTTGGACTCATACTATGATATTGTGGAATCTCGATCACAGTCGCAGTAATGAACTCAACAAGAGCTGTCATCCATAGTATCTGCAGTAGACACAGCACTCATTCCTACCTTGCGTGCCTATTTCTGAACGACAGTCTGTATAATTGTAATTGCTTGGCTTGTTGCGCTATGTCCTCCGCGAGCTTCCATGACACATCTCTGGCCTGTCGTAGGGGATAAGAGTATCGACATCTGGGAACTCTTCTTGAAAGCCCATCATCATTCCCTTAGACCGAGAGAAGCTGAACAAAGTGGCCCTGACCATTGACCGCATCGAGGGATGTTCTAAGCAATTATCTGGCTCGTCACTTTTCAAACTGGGGAAAATAAATAGTGCTGCCAGACCTAGTGACGGTCGATCTCTTAGGAGGGTCCGGACACTTTTGCTTATCTTGAAGTCTGCTAAGTTAGGGATCAAAGGTGATTGGTCCAGAGGTCGGGGGCTGTCTGTGTGCAACTGGGGTAAGTGAGATTGCTGCTGAGGCCGCTGCGAAAATTCACGGGAACGCCGGAATGCTATGTTCACCAGTACGACGGTCATATCAAGCTGATCACCAGTCTGGAAGCTCGAATCGAAGTCTTGAGAGCTATCGACATACCTTCCAAGCCGTAGATTATACAGATAGTACTCTTGCTTGAAGTCCCCATTCAACCTGAAATACGCATTTTCGCAGATAGTATCGAAAGCATTTTGCATAGCCTAAAATTGGTCAGTGATTGGTTCAGAAGGACGCAAAGTCAGTTGATCGAACGTACGCCCCAGCCCGATATAAGTCCCATTGGCAAGGGCCATTCTCCTCCTCCAGGATATCGCACAACCAAGGGTTTCCAAATCCAGAATTGGTCCATGGGTAATGTTGGAAAGCTGTTGTTGCTAGCCAAAAAAGGATTCGATACCGAGTCACCGAATCTGCCGCTGTTCCTCAAGGCCGGTATCACGCATTCAAGACGCATTTCGATCCCAATGAGGTGTGATTCGGTAGTCGAGGCGATGTGTCGACGTTCTTCTGAAGCATTCTGGAAAGTGGTCTGCACGGTATTATGCCAGTGTTTCTCCATGGTACTGGCAATGTAAGTTCGAGATTGACATGCGAAGAAGTGGGCTCACCGGCTCAGATTGGCCGATTGCAAATTGAACAGCTCCAACCGAATTTGAACATCTTGTCGGAAGCGTTCCATGGTACACTTCTCATTCGTGCCCCATTGCAACTTCCGAAACATGTCAAACAAGGCATTCTTCGATCCCCCTTTGCTCAAGCTCTTGCCGTACTTTTGTATCTGTTCCATGTAATCTGAGATGCAAATTCTGCATCGATGTATTTGAGCAAGGACAAGTCTCCGTTGCTCGAGGATATCGAAGGACACAGAAGCCCCCGTAAATTCGTCGATGCTCTCCAGCATCGTTTGCGTTCCGAGTAGGCTCTCTTGAAGGTTGTCCATCAGCTCCACGACCCCTTGAAAGTCGACCGCCGACCCTCGACTGGCCCCGAGGCATTTCTTGACGCTGGCCGCAAGCTGTATCACGGCGATGATATCGCCTATAGAGCCCACAGTGATGGGCATAGTGGTCTCACTATACGGTGTGAGGGAAGGGCGTGGTGAAGTAGGTGGAAAATCGCTTGAACGTGAAGTGGAGTTTACCCAAGGCTGAAGTGGAATCGAATCAGGCAGAATTTTAAAACAATGCAGCTGCCCGTTCGAATGCCAATGAAGACGAGATTACAGATTTCTGTTCTCGTGGGGCGCCTTGTGAACAACAGCTAGCCAATCTAATGGTCTTTGGTAATCGTAGTCCTCGTTCCTGTGATAGAGAACCAAGCTATCGCTTGTGACAATATACACAGCGATTGACGACGATGTCTACGGCGCGACTAATACATTCACCATATCTCCAGGTCAGCCATGTCGCCCATTCAGTCAATGCTCATGCTGATGTTTTGGCGCTCTGGGGAAGAGAAGCCAGATACCCAGGAGTACCACCAGGAAGGCGAGAATGATTGGTTGCAGTGTGCTGACTCCCTTGGCCTGAACGATAGCACCTACCACGAACGGAAGCCTGACGGTCATAGTCAGTCAGTGTAATGATGACGGTGGACAAGGTTACGAGGCCATCCGGCATGAAGATTATCTTGACTTACAAAGCAGCACCACTACCCCCGAACGCACTGCTGAAGCCGATACTTGCCACGTGCAGCTCGACTGGTAGTAGCTTGGTCGCCATCACAATAACAGCTGGATAGAATGGTCCAATGAAGAATCCGACGAGTGCGATSGCAATGGCAGAGATGATRAAYTGTGGCACAAGCCAGAACARTAGTTCCATACCAAGAGCGAGGATGACATAGATGATGACGGCGCGGCGTTCACCGATCTTTGGGGTTACGAAGCCAAGGATCATACGTCCCATTGTGAGACCYAGCCAGAAACCGGTGGCMGTTAGACCAGAYTGAAAAGGCTCTCCTTTCCGGACTTGGGTCATGAAGACGACGACGTATCCACCGGTTGATACTACGGAATGCTGTCAGCTGGGCAYCGGAGGAAGAACAGGAGGCCGATGACCTTCAGCACCCATGTAGACCAACAGGAAGGCAGCGGCGATCCATGTCACYTTGTTCTTGATCGCCTTTCGTGTCATTCCTTTCTCTTCAGTGTTGTTCCTGCTCTTCTCTTTGTATGCGGCGCCCGTCTCTTGCCAAAATGTCGCGGTGCAYACGGCAAGCTCTGCMACCATGAGGCCGGTCATGAGGTAAAAGAATTGCCACCAGCCAAGCCCATATTTTATGATCATTGCAGTAGCTATCGAAGGRCTGATGGTGGCACCAGCGCCGTAGCATGCATGCAGCAGTCCCAGGATCTGATGTGGATGTTCCATTACACCAACCCATGCATTCCAGCAGGCGTCCAGCAAGCCGTTTCCAAAGCCGGCGAGGGCGAGGAAGACGACCACTACTGGATATGGCGGATGGACAGATATCACGATATAGGATATTGCTTTGGACATGGGGGCCAACATGGCCATTCCACGACGGCCAAAGCGAACATGCAAGCGATCCGCAATCAGAGCTGCCAGGATGTAACCGGAAAAGGGTGAGAGGAAGACGAGGGAGGCGACAGTGTAGGACAGGTCGTAGTCATCTTGAATCTAGGAATYCACAAGGTTAGTACGAGTGTAGACTACAGTGGCTGTGGATGGTCGGTTCTCATGTACATAAGGCAGRAGTGCCCCATAGGACCCATCGTTCATTCCAAAGGCAATGAAGGCGAAGAAGATGGCGGCCAGGCGCCATGTGTTGATGCGGGGATGATTCCATCTCTGTACCACCTCGACAGCCCGCTCTGAATGTGAAGCTTGATCTGACGATAGTCTATGGCCATCGTCATCTGCGTCCTGGGTCTGTAAAGGGAACTGCTCTTTGGGAGTAGTGGTAACGGCTGCCGGAGGCGGRATGGGCTGGAGCTCAATGGTGCCATTTTGCGAAGACATTGTGATATGGAAATGGTTGAAGAAAGCAATTGATATCAAGTAGAGCTGTCATAATAATTCATGGTCCCATGAATCGTCAAGGACAATATATATTTCCCTGGTGCCTGCTCATCTACAGCAAAGTGCTTACAAACGCTCGAGGGGGACAACGCGCTGAATAATTGATGTAGTGACAGATATCAGGCAGCCGGGTATGGCTGTCTGCATCGGATAGATCCTTATATCGTCATATCACGTATCATAGCGGTGAACATGATTTTCCCACAACGTAAAGACTTTCAAGATCGTGAATTGTGCATGAAAACGCGTGCCGCCCGAGGGGCCGGTTTCGGATAATTTCATTGTTTTATACTTGTATCGGTAAGCAGACGCTAGTGACTCAGCGGCCTTGGCATCGTAGTTGTGCGTCATAATCTCGACAGTGGTCTTCGATGAACGCCAACATCTCTTGGATGACACGACGCGGATTTCATGGTTCCTTGACGTGATCGTGTGTTTTCATACCAAAATTGCAATGKGTATGTCGAAACAAAGCTGGCATTACTGAACCTCGTGTACCCATGTGGCAGCAGCTTCCCTATTGGAGAATGCTTTCCTTGTTTCAAAATGAAYACTGAGTGTGCTTAGCTTCCGCGCGATATTCAKTCCTGCCCCCATGTCTCTCGCCACGGGGGAGTGACTTGAGTACTCCGTAAGTTTTGTGCAACATGTCTCAACTTCTACGAATGTCGCTTGAGCGGCTCCGTGTGGATGATGTACATTGGGCGGAACAATTGGCCTTGCGCAAGCGCTGGCTGAACTCCGCTGTCTCCCAGCTGGAACACGTCACAGCATATTCGATCTGTCCCTGTCTCATTGAGTTATTAGATCTGTATCCAATGTCTTCATTGCTTCTGTCCACGCAGACTTCAGTATCCTTTGGGTTGTGGGGAAGGCTTCTCAACCGGTTCTCAATACGTCCCTGAACAGATCGTATACTCTCGGGAAGTTTTCTTTCAACAGCTTTCGAAATGTCACGAYATGTTTYTGGATTGGCTTCTCATTAACCCCGGAGCATTTCGGAATTAGCTTTGTAYCTTGCAGTCAGGTAGCAATGCTCTTACAAATCTCCTGCCAAGCAATTGCTGTYCTATGCTGGCTGTCCTGTCAGCTCGTCGGACTATCAAACGCCCTATCTGGCGATGGGAMCGCCTCAATAAATGCCAACCCAGCTCAGCTCAGCGTTCCCTTTACACCAGGCTTCTCMCTAACCGACAAAGTGCCAGGCATCCCTGGCCAGCAATTCCAACTCATCAACATGCTGCACCTGACCAATAATCTCATGAAGTATTATGCCGTGAGACCTTACAATGTTATAGCGCCAGGTCATGACATCTACATCCCCCAGGCAGGAAACCTCATTCTCGGCACTGCCCGCTCGCCTGGACCGGAACCATCCCAATTCCTAGTCTGCCATGCCCTCTGGGGTCTTTGGAAAGGTGCGAACAAAACTGTCTACGAGAGAGATTTTCGCACAGGAAGGTATGAGTTCATACTTGCGGGTGTAACAGGTCGGATAGGTGGTGTGATATACCAGCTTGAGCCGCCTCCACCGGGCAATGCGATCACCCCTTCTGCTGGATCTAATGCGACGACGGAGGGTTCGGAAGGCGTCCTGAGTACAGCGCTGGACACCGATGAGGGGCCATCCCAGGTGGGTGGCAATGTCGCGACCACCAAACGCTCGGCCCCCGARACAGCCGCTGCCAATGGTAACAATACTCAAGATCGCCTTCTGTATATACCTCCACCCACCCCGGCCAACGCCAGTCAACTTTTCAACACTGAATACGCCTTGATCCTTACCGACTTTGGTGAACCCCTCAACAAGCTCAAGGTCTTCTTCACCCTCTACGAGTGCATCCTCGATCGCGCCTCCAAATCTAACCGCCACACTTTCCTGGATCGCAACTATGAGTACACTGCCTCGACGGGCTACCGCATCGGCTACCGCCCAAGCCCTCAGTCCACCGTTGTGCCGGAATACGAAGCCATCATGTTTGGATTGACGACTCTGGTGGAGTCAATGTTGCAACATGACAAATTTGTGGAGTTGGGATTCCAGATAGTGGGGCAAGAGTTGGTGACGATCTTCGATTGCTATATCACTGGCGCCTGAGGCCAGGGGGGGGGGGGCCGAAGATTGGCATTGGGAGCATTGCGAAGCAGGTAACGGAAGGGGGAAAATATGGCGGAGGGTCATTGAACAGATGGGAGAAACCTGTGAGGCTGATTGAGGCCGAGAAGATCTTCACAAGGCGGGCGCGCCGAGACCGGCTTGATCACCAGCTTAGAAATGCTCAGAGAGACTTTGTTCGCAGTCTACACAATTCTTCCGTGAGTGAAACGCAATGAATAACATCAATCCAGCGGCGCTCTCAAGCTACTGCAGTTGTGACAATTTCTGTCAATGTCGTAAGGGTATGCAACAGATTGCAGAGATTCATCTAAAAATGATTTGCCACATGRCTTACGACTACGGCTACGACCTCACATGTATTTCACATCCAGCTGAAATGGAGCAGGGGTAATTCGTGACTCGGCACATATATCGATCTGGGCACAGKATTTCCATGCTGTACCTCAGCCGATGATCAGACATTTTCACTCTTTGCCACGCAATGTAACTTGCCTCGCTTACAGAGAATTTCTTGAGGAAAGCAAGAGACCAAGAGAAGCGAAGGATCAAAWGATCATAATATGGATGCAAAAAGGAAATTAGAAATCCTTTTCCCACCCACGAGGCTTTGCTTTCACTTGACTGCATCACATGGCGGCGGGCACTAAACGCCATGACCCCTGTTCCAGCGAATGACTCCGCGTTTTTTGCGATAGGGCAGACACCAACTGCTCAGCTCTAATYTCGYTTAGCWTCGTTTCCCAGCTTTTTCTTGCATCTGACGCCAAGCTTGCCCATTTCAGGGGTWAAAGTGTGATGAAACGGGCATGTTTGGCTGCGCCGTGCGCCATGGAGCTCTTCAATCTTCAGATGCAACCCCAACGTGGACCGGACGGGCGATCCGATCAGCTTTCAAAACCAAGGGAATTCGTATTCAGCCCTCTTCCATGGGCACAGGCCGAGCCTTTCCCTTATTAGTTTGTCGTTCTGTWCACTTTCCCTCCTTCCTCTTTTTYACACATCTCCGTCATTATCTGTATCTCTTGCACCGTTCATTCCGTCAAGATCGGTTGATTGACTGCTGTTCGGGTTGTTGGTATCCAAGTGCTGGAGCCAACGCCTTGCAGCAGAAGTACCTCTGTATGATTCTGGCAGGGGAACARCATTGCTAGATGCTCCGAGCGTCGTCACACTCTTTCATGTGGAGGATTTTTGGGATTCTGGTAATAGAGCTGGTAGTTTGTTCTGGTAAGTACCCTGTCATATAGCGGACCTGCAGAGACGCACGCGCCGAACAGGCGATGGAAGAGGGCGCCTATCGCCAACACAACCGTCGGCGCATCGCTGTTGCTGTCCGAATAGGAAGGAGCTCGGTAGCTGACAAACAATAGCATTCAATACGACATCATCTGGGAACTCGTCAAAGACACTTACTTCCACAACATCCTCGGGCGCTTCTTTCAGCTCCGTTTCTTCCAATACTTTATCGTCCAGTTTCACGGATACTCTGCAAAGCCTTTCATTAAGCTCGCAGTCGACGACAGCTTCGTCGGGACCTTCCGGTCCTTCATCGTCGAGCARTTCCATTAGTGGTCAGTCATCAAATGATGGAAGATCAACTGGGCCTTCGCGATTCACAGACACTGCCACGATWCCAAGTGGTGCGTTCAGCCAATCCATCGTCACGTCAAAGACGTCGAATGTCTTCAACACATCRTCGGCGACCACGGGGATCRGTGGCACTGGATMYGGATWTGGATCCAAGTCATCTTCRAGYAAYCCCGGAAGTGGTGCCATCACCTCAACTGGCATCTTTCGCACCGGAACAGGTGTTTTCTCGCCTTCCATCACGCCAGGCAGTCCACTCAACATTTCTAGCGGTGCCTTCGGATCTGGGACCGGCTCAAGCAGGCCKTTCCCAATAACTGCAAGTCCCACGGGCAGCCAGCTCAATTTCACKAGCCCATTGCCCAACAACGCATCCATCAGCGGAAATGGGACAGTCACCGGCGTCTTCTCATCATGCGCCAGTGTGTATGACAAGTATTACCATAGTCTTCAGCATGCCTATGTCAACAAGCTGCCCTTCAACCAGACATACAGCCGGCCAGCTGTATGTAGTCCAGTTCTAGACAGTCATTGTGAGATTTGGGTTGGCGAAGTTGATCTACTGTATTGGCCCACGCCATACGCCTCCGCTGGACTCGCTAACGCGACCACACCGCGCGCGCAGCCAGCGCAAGCGACGGCGCCAGTGGTACTGGACGGGTCCTCGCTCGCCCCGGAGTCTGCCTATATTGTATATAGGGATGCGAGGGCAATCCTACCGTACAACACGATCAAGCCAACGACTGGTCCTTCAATCACCCGCATGACGGTTCCTTACCCGGCTGCATCCCTGTACACGTATTACGATTGCAAATCCAGCCTCGCCCCAATGCAGGCCTGGCCTGCCGAGCGAATCGACTACCGAGAWWTCAAYGTACCGCCCCGTTGGGACGCCGTTTCAAAACAGAGGCCTTGCCATCTATGGTCGATCAAAGGGGACACACTTCAGGACAAGACCTTTCCACGTTCTGAAATCGCCACACAGTACACGGATTATGTSAATCAACCGCTGGTGCTCTTGCCTGGAGATCTRATGTCGCTACATCCGGAATGGGCGTCCTGTAGAATGGGAGACACTGGCATTGGGCTTTTTGATCCACCGAGAGCCATCACGCCAGGAGGCGCAATGGTCGACCCAGCTTCCGTGACSGCTGCTTCCCAAGCGACCGCAGCCCCGGACGTAGCGCAACCTGCATCAACGGTCAGTGACCCTGTACCAGCAAAGACAAGCGTAGTGGCTAGCCTTCCAAATGGAGATCGCRTCGTGCAGTATGCCCCAGCAACAAGTGTTCCTCAAGCGCCAAGTCAAGCTATGCAGCAACCTGCGTCAACAGTTGCATCTGTGGCGGATGCACCCATTCCGGCAACGCCCCAGCAACCTTCCGTTCCCGACTCTMACTCGGACMAGCAAACGGGAGGCGGCACRACGAATGGTCAGCAGCCAGGTCAATCCGCCAACCAAGGCGTGATTCCGACTAATGATAATGGCTCAACGACKGGAACTACCTCCRCTGGAGACTCAAAGTCGAATAACCAGGCCGCGCCYGTCGTTGCAGGGTCCAATACAGGATCCTCGACCGACTCGACATCTTCAGGTTCCAAAGACACAACAACAGGACAGGGTAATTCCGTAGCAGTCGGAATAAGTTCATCTTCAGACTCAGGTTCTCAAGCAAATAGCCAGGGTTCGAACGGAGGTGGCGACACGGTAATCGTCAATTCTGGTTCTTTCTCTGTTGACAACCCATCGTCGCCCGTGCAAAGTGGGAAGGGTCCTGTCAAYGCCGAAACGCTTGGAATCCCGACCACGCCACAACAGGCTGGTCAAGGTGCWCCGAATCCGATTGAGAGCCAGAAAGCGTCTGCGCCAGGTAGTGATCACGTGGTGCAGGCCGCACCAGGCGGTGGCGTGATTGTTAACGGGGCAACTCTGAACTCTGCGTCTCCTACCACTGTCKTCGGCAACGTGCAGACATCTCACGGCAGTGACGGAATCGTTCTCGGCGGAAATACGGTCGCTGTCCCGCAAGCAGTAGCTGGAGCGTCTGCTGCCATTCCTGCGGCGATCGGTGGTCACGACGTGCAGCTCACGGCCGGTGCTAGTGGAACGCAGATGATTGTGGACGGCAGCACACTTGCTCCGGGATCGTCTCAGGCGACATTAGGCAGCAACGTCATATCTCTCATGCCTGACGGGCAAGCTTATGTGGTACCGACAACCTTACCTTATGTTCCTTTGGCTGGTGCTAGCCCAGCTCCATCAGCGACCGTAGAAGGGACTGGCCCCCAGACTTTTGCATCGCTCCCGACTTCCCAGCCGCCCTCGAGGCCCCAGCTTGGCATTATCGTGGGTGGGGAGACAGCCACACCTATTGGTAACACTGGCGTCGCCTTGCATGGAACCACATTATCACAAGTTGGACAAAGCGCCACCTTGAGCAATGGACAAGTTGCGAGTCTTGCAACGGGAGGCCTTGTTGTTGGCGGAACACAGACCATCCCGATTCCTCAAGCCGTCACCCCCTCAGCTGGTGCAACGAATCTCATAAACGGTAGTTTGATTGCTCCGCAGACTGCCTCTTCTCCAGCGGCCTCTGCTCCGGCAGTTGGTTCGAAGCTGCTCGTGGACGGCAATACTGTCACACGACTTGGACCATCTGGGATTGCGATCGGTGGGACCACAATATCGAAAGTTGGACAGAGCTTTACACTGAATGATGGCTCTGTGGCCACGCTGGGGAGTRGTGGCCTTGTCTTCGGAGGCTCAAGCACCATTCCGCTTTCACGATTCACGTCGGCACCGACTGCCTCATCCTCATCTAGCACGCAAGACGTTGGAATCGGAAAGATGATATATGAAGGTCTCATACTTACGAAAGGTGAAGGTCCCGCGACTATGTCAGATGGCCAGGTTGTCGAGTTCGAAGGCAGCTCGACATCGTTCGGAACSACAAGCAAGCCGACCAGCATCCCAGTGGCTTCGGGATCTTCGACCCTCAAACCTGGTATGSAGGGCGGGCCTATCATGACGACTCTTCCTCCTGGCGATACACCGTTRCCAACCACTACCTCGTCAAATACCATGGGCGATGGGGTACTGGGTATGGGCGGGGTGTACGGGGGCAGTGGCTCACGGTTGACCCCGCCGAAAGGGATGAAGTTGCTTATGACTGCAGTCCTGGTAGCTGGGACGCGCCTTATTGTACAAATGTAGGTCTCCGAGCTTATCACGAATTTTTGAAGGATATTCTCTAGYCTCTATATACATGAGAGACCTAATGTTGATCATAATCTCTTACAYTACTCTCGCTGGCTTTCAATCACGTCATGAGAATTATTTGTCACAATTGATCTACTCTCTGCTTCACGTGTTCGTTTCCATGGAAGTAAGGGGAAATTAGCAGGGTGATTTGACCTAGTCATTTTTGCACCTTGCCTGTCGGCAGGTCTCATTTCTTTTCTCTTCCTTGATTACGATGTTCYACCGGTGATTTGTTGACTTCCTACAGACATCTTCTCGCTTCTTCTTCATCTTCCTCTTCCCATCAATCGTTCGCTCCTGCAAATGCAGCGGTAGGTGGGGCCATCTGCAGCAAGCCGCCTGGAAATGTGTTTTACTGGTCAACACATCGCTTGACCGCCTCCACCTCTCCGCGTTTTGTGGCAGCCTAATCTATTGCTACTAACTTCTCTTTTTCTTTCTTCTTCATCTGCTTACTTCTCACTTCTACTTCTACGTTTTTGCCTTCAACTAGAAGCTTCAATCGCTCCCTCTRGWTTGCTGTTTGCTTGGGCATACGAGGTCTTCTTACACGACTACTCAGCGTTGTTCCAATCTACACAGATCCCACTACTCTCACTGCTTCTCTCGAAACACTGTCCTTTCATCCTACCCAATACTCCACCATTCTATCATCCGTACAAAACCCAGACAGCACCAGATATCTCAAAGGGCGCAGTAATCAGGACGCCCTTTGAGACAGGCACGATCATTCCATCTCGACGACTTTTTCGGAATGGCTTTCAAAGGCTTCGTAGAAGTCTTTGCGTAAGTCGCTCCAATCATAACCTATGGTGATGCAAATTGTACTAATACCAAGAATCCAGACCGAAAGATGGCCCCTCCCAGCCGTCGACCGAGGTCATCAAGGCCGARAATCAATTCATCAAGAGCCGTCAAAACCTCGAYATCACCAGACTGAGCTTGCAGTCAGAACTCCTGCCATCTCGCCCGGCTTACGGTACCAAGGGTACACCCATCAGCTTAAGGACGAATTACTTCGACATTCGTCTRGCCAATTCAAACGTGAAGCTCTATCGATACAACGTCGAGGTRGATCCCGCAAGGGGGCCTGCCAGAAAGCGTCGTCAGGCGTTTYAGTTGCTCCTCAAAGAGGCCGAATGCCTGAAAGGCGCGAGGCCTGCTGTCGCTTCGGATCATCGATCTATCCTTGTCTCGGCCAAAAAGTTGAATCTTGGACCYGGCCAGAGTGTGGTAGAGAGGGTCTTCTACCGCGATCCTGAGCAGAAGGCCACCGCCGCCACAACCACAGAGCCGGGTGCTCCACCACGAGCGCCAGAAATCTACAAATTCAAGATTACATGCCCCATGGATGCCTCAACTGCAGAGATCTCCCTTGGCAACCTCATGGACTATCTGCACTCAGCTACCAACTCTATGAGTATGGATGAAAAAGGCTCCATCATTCAGCTACTCAACATCGTYATGGCACGAAAGCCAGCTTCCACGCCGGACGAGATGGCAGTRTCGGCTCAAATGAACAGATTCTTTCCCTTGGGAAGYAATGCARYCCCTGCCGATCTAGGTGGCGGCTTGATCGCTATGAGAGGATACTACACCAGCGTCCGCACATCAACGTTGCRACTACTCCTCAATGTCAACACCGTTACTTCAGCATTCTATCMGCCTGGYTCTTTATTGACATTAATGAAAGTCTTCCGTGCCTCCCTGAAGGCTCCAACAGACGCCATCAAGAACTACCAAGTTCATCTGTTCYTGAAGAACCTTCGCGTGAGGTACAACGACAAAACCAARGTTGTGAAGGGCCTTTCTGGGCCAAYGAAAGATCAGAACGCTCTGACGGCAAGATTCATGCGTGACGGACAGCAAATATCCGTCGCCGAATTTTTCAAGCAGCGTAAGTCTTGTGACGCAGCAGGGAGTCATGGCACTTTGAGGTAACGAGCTGATATGAGGAACAGAACACAACATCACCCTGTCTGCACCTGACATACCCGTTGTCAATGTAGGCAATTCTCAGCACCCAGTCTTGATTCCTCCAGAGCTCTGTGTTGTGCKGYCAGGCCAATTCGCCAAGAGGAGGTTAACACCTGATCAGACTACCAACATGCTTCGCGTCGCGAGCCGAAAGCCGCACGCCAACGCTGACCTAATTGTCGGAGAAGGCGTTCGCGTGRCTGGCTTATCCCCTCAATTGAAGGACGGGCCAGTGAGTGTGACTGATGTAGCCCCCATCTCCAATAACTGCTGATTGAACCTGACAGGGCATTTTCGGCCTCAACGTCGACCCTCACATGCTTGTCGTCCCTGGCCGAATCCTGCCCGTGCCGCCTGTCACCTATCACACGAGCGGCAAAAATAGCAAGGTGAACCCTCGCGACGGCTCATGGAACATGATCGATATCAAATTCTCCAATGGCGCCACCGTTCCACAGTGGTCATACGTGCAGCTAAGAGCCGAAGATGATCCTCGCATGGTACTCAGGGGGCAACCAAAGGACGTGCTGCAGCCGTTCGTCGACACGTTGAAGAGACACGGTATGCGTGCCGAGCTTCCTCACCCTCAAACAGGGTACGGTCCTCAAGTCTTTTCGCGGACCAGCTTCACGGAGTACCTGAAGCGTCTCGACCCTCTGTTCCAGAAAGCCGAAAGGGAAGACGTCCGCGCTCTGCTCTTCCTGAACTCTTCCAAGAATCCCGCCTTGTATGCCGCGATCAAACGCCTGGGTGACGTGGAATACGGCATCCACACCGGTATAGTGCTAGTCGAGAAGCTCAACAAGTACCTCCAGAGATCCGACCGCAATGGGCTCCTACAGTACCTCGCAAACGTAGCCCTCAAATGGAACGTCCGCTTCGGCGGCGTCAACCAGCAGGTCCCYRCCACCGAGCAACCACTAGCTCCCGGCAAACCCAACATCCTCGCCCCAGCCAGCCGCACCATGCTCGTCGGCATCGACGTSACKCACCCTTCCCCSGGCAGCCAAGAAGACAGCCCCAGCGTCGCCGGCGTGGTCGCCAGCATCGACGCCCGCTACACGCACTACCCAGCCTCKCTCCGCTGCCAAGAATCCCGCAAAGAGATGGTGACCGCGCTGAGGCCCATGCTGCTCGAGCGCCTCCGCACGTACCAATCCCACAACTCCGCCCACCTGCCCTCCAACATCCTCATCTACCGCGACGGCGTCTCCGAAGGCCAATTCAAGCGCGTCCTCGCCGAAGAAGCGCCCCAAATCGACGCCGCYGTYCAAGCCATCTACCCCGCCGCCAACGGCGCGCCCACGCCGAAAATCGCCATCGTGGTGGTCGGGAAACGGCATCATACGCGCTTCTACCCCACGAAACCCACSGAGGCGCACAAATCCGGKAATCCGCGCAATGGCACCGTCGTGGACCGCGGCATCACCTCCGAGTGTCAATGGGATTTTTTCCTGCAGGCGCATACGGGATTGCAGGGCACGGCGCGCCCGGCGCATTATACGGTGCTCCGGGATGAGATCGGGATCGGGGCCGATGGGTTGGAAGGGRTGACGCATCAGTTGAGTTATCTGTATGCGAGGGCGACYAAGGCGGTCAGTATTGCCCCCCCCGCGTACTATGCCGATCTCGCCTGCGAGAGGGCGAGGTGTTATCTCTATGAGACGTATGTRCCTGAGCCGGTTAGTAGCAGCGCGGGGGAGACGGCGTATGATCCTGCTACCGGGTGGAGGGCGGGGGTGCATCGGAGGTTGGAGGGGGGGATGTTTTATCTTT
>MSTJ01000414.1:0-21134 GCA_001956345.1 Ramalina peruviana
AGGAAGCTGTTTGATTGCACCATCGCACGGTAGCCCATCTCGTAAGCACGAGCCAGGACGGTTTGCTCTGATGCCAAAGACTAAGAGTCTCGGGTCGATGATGATTTGATGGAGCGAATCCCAATTGAGTGGACTTTCGTTAATCAAGATGCCCAACTTGGTTGGTCTTGAAGAGCTTTTTACTTTAGGGGCCGAGATGATGGCAGATCATGGAAATTGCGCTGTCCATTGGGGGATTTGGGGGCGATCTTCAAAAGCTCCGATAGGCGTAAAAGGGAAAGACAACGGAGGTTTCGAAACACTCACCAGCTGGCTTGTCGACTTCGTCCACGACCTGCCCATCGATTGTTTGAAGCTCTACTGACAGCCATYCTTCAACAGTACGAGCACAAGGCTAGGCTTTTTAACATTCTTGCCTTGATGTTGTGGGCTCTTACGTCTGTAAACAATCCCCCCTTTCCGGTTTGGGCTAGYAAGTAAATACCCCATAAATTAGGGAGGGGGGACTTTTGCTGATTCTCGTCGCCCGCTTGCCTGCATAATTGCACTATGAGCGCGTGTCTCTCATCTCAAGGGTGCATAGACTCCATGTTGAGCATCGATAATGATCACCAASGTGCATGACCAAATACCGGTAGCAGTGTCAGCGCAAAGTCGAGATCACTGATCAATCATCGTAGCCAAAACCTTCAGCCGCATGAGATGGCGATGATGAGAATACTGCATAGRATCCTTGGCCCAACTCAAGCTTGCATAATACACTAAAGTAGTRGTGAATCACGGTGGTATCTCGCAAAACGCCTTCGCTCACCAGACTTCCCAGAGCTAGGGAGCATCATCGGTGCGGTGTACATCTTCATCCGTCCGTATGCCCATCATGGTGATCATGCCYATTCGCTCCTCCCTCTCCCTCGGCCAAGCTGCCTTCCTTACTCTCCACGATGCCAAGCTTGGGGTCCGGYACTTGGATATCGAGACAGACGTAGCCTGTCCTCCGTAAAGGCACGACTTTGATCAGATCTGCCTCCTCGCTGCTTTCGATGAAGCCTGATCTCCGYCTGTCCCCATTCCACCGTTCGATGAATGCTTCCACATCCCTGCACCCCTTCTTCACCCCCGCGAAGCCTGCGTCCTCCCAGAGCCAGCCGGACAGTATGCCGAGCAACAGATCCGTCCATGCTCGCCACCCATACGGTGAAAACGTAGCTATCAATCCTTCATTGACGCCTGAGACTAGCGTCCGGAAATCTGCCTCGCTGACCCAGGGTTCAAGTATTTCTGGGTAGGTATTGCTGAAGGTGGGCGCAAGATCTCCGGCTATCATCCAGTCTCTTGGTATCCGTATAATACGCGTGCTCTCGTATAGCGGGGAGGAAAGGGGGACGTGAGAATTGATGTGCGGGAAGCAAGGGTGGGACGGATCCCAGGGCAGGCCTGCTGCATCTTGATTGTCGGCAGGGAGAGATGCTTTTTTTGATGAGCCGTAAGAATTGCGCGCCCGGCTTGAGGGTCGCCGAGGGTCGCCATACTCGAGATCTTTTGCGGGGGTGGGGGGCCGTTTGGATGGCGTATCTGAATTCGCTGCTATCGAGGGAGTCTGAGACATTGTAGATAGCCGTTTAATCGGAGSAATCAGAGAGTCAGTTGTTATGTAAAGTGTAGCGATCCTTGCATCAAGATTTTTCTTCAAGAGGGGGTGCTCGTCTCGGAATGGCCGTTATAAGGTGTGAGGAAAGGGAGACAGGCTATAGCATTGAAGACCCGGACGCTATGCTCGCTACAGTCATAGCAAAAAATGCTTGTTGGAGCAACTATCGCTAGCAATGACGGCGATATTGTCGTGTCCTGATCACTCGATGCTGAAGTTGCTAATTCTCATATCAGCAGGCATGACTGCACAGACCAGGCTTGGAGCCGATAACGCCAGCGGCCAGCCCCCGGAGCGAACCCTAAAGCCCCTGAAGAATTTCTACTAGCTACCAAGGTACATATCATTGGCGCCGTCTACTTTCAATATTCCCCACATAGGTTCATGGTGAGCAGGTGAACCATGACTTCCATGAACATGCTGCTCAGAATGAGACAGAGAAACCACGTGGAAAGGAATGAGGAGCTTGTTGTTCGGGCAACAGCACGGCATAAATCCAGCGGTGGAATGCAGGCAAAGCTCAATTGCCCYCTGGGCCATCACTGACTTAGCTTTCTATCGATGAGCCTTCGTCTAAAGCTCTTCCACAAGACAAACGCTGTCAACAGCACCAAAACCTGCTGCAACTCCTCCYTCCTCACTCTCCCTCCCCTTTGTCCTCAACAAATATCCTGCTTCTTCGTTAAGAAGCACCCTCGAGCCTGTACTCCCTTCATCCGTAGTCCACCATAAGCAGGTGCCATAGATTCCAAGCTCGCCAATCACTCCGCCGCTTTGCACTTCTCCATTCCTCAAGATCGAATTCGAGAGCGGCGGAGGCTCGATGAGCTCCATCAAGATGTGGCTTCGATATTTTCGCTCGTCATCGCCTAGCGATGACAGATAGTCCGGTATCTTGGCTCCGTAGATGTTGTTGCCTCCGCCTTCTCGTTGCGGCTTCAATACGTATTTAAGTGATTTGCTAGAGTCTCTAGCTATAGACAAAGCTTGTCTACCCTGCTCGCTATCGTCCAAAGGATAAATCGTTGCAAAGGTTGCTCGCACTCGATCGACGTTGCCCTTCTGTGATGTGTTGGCAAGAAAGCGGCTGAGATAGGGTGACGACGGCATTGCTAGGATCTGCTGAATCTTCTTGCTACCAGCCAGATGCGTCAGTATAGATGGGCATTTGATCGCCGCAGACCTTTCCAAATGTAGCCGAGCTTGCCATGCCGATGAAGAGTCGTATTCATCWGGAGAATAGCCTGCACGAAAGTAGAGAGTGCTGACCTCGAACTTCTCAGAGCTCAGAAAAGGAGGATGGTAGAGGAGAGGGCGACCCTTRTGTTGCGGTGGTATGGATGTGTGATCAAGGACAGACCCAAATGGAACTCGAAATACCGAAATTTGATGATGTATCTGCAAGTACGTCGAAATAGCCAATTGGTCGAAGATATTGTTCTCGGGATCTTGGACGACGAAAAGAATACACTTTCGCAATGACGAATCTGATATGGCCGGGCCGTACGCTTCGTGAGCCGTTTGCAACGCGCATGATATCGACTCRACCGATTTATTGGAGGGCAGTGCAGTCTTGCGAAGGCTGCGCGAGCTTGCCAGTGGGTAGGCATCAATGTCAAGAAGGTAGCTATGATTGTAGTGAGTACGCGGCTCTCCTGTGCAAAACCCATTACTTTACCCATGAAGGGCCGATACCTTGGCAGCAAGGCCACCAAACGATGAAGCAATGGTATTGAATTCCACCTGCTTCAAACCAAGGGTTCCTTCGCCATTTGAATTATCCTCGTGGACCATATAATCAGAACGAAAGATTCCTAGGGAGAGGTGCTAAACAGACTTTAGTAATTTCTTTTCAAGGAGATGGTAGTTGCGGTACCTGCGCATAACCCTCCTTCTTGACTTCCAAATGRACGTTCCAAAGATTGTTGATGAATTCGTCAACATCCTTGAGCCTGTCGGCTCTTCACGTCAGACTCAACAGCTGGAACAGCAATGCTGCCAATCAAGACAACGCCAAGTGCGAATCCAAAGACGCCCTTGAAGCTTTGCACCTTTTCACACGGTTCAAATAATGCAGCGGATTAGACGTCAATTGCTGAAGACCTACTGTGTGACCACTTCTTCGAGCCAGTGAACATCATTCGCGATAGCAGCGTACAACTCGTTGTAAGAGCGTTGAAGCGCCTTAGCCTCCTCGAAGCAAGATCCTGGGAACAGACTCGGATACAGAGTAACAGGAGCCGTGATTGCTAATGAGCGTGAATCATGAGCATGTGCGGCGAGAAGATCTCTAGCCGGCCGGACAGCTAGACCGTTTAAGATCGACCAGTCCTTGATGTTCGCCAGTAGATACTGAAGCTGGCTGTCATTTAGCTTGGGCGGATGATCTGGGKAAATTGAAGAAGTCATTGAACGATTGGGTCAAGGTCGTCGAGCACAGTCTTACATCTCAATCATGCTCACAATTGCAAAGCTCTCAAGGCAACTAAAGCATTTTGGGCTCTGTCGCGATTCGATGATGACTACAATATATCTACCCTGATCTAGCTACTTTCGTTCTAATGCCGAGGTGCAAAAGAGACGAGAGACGCGATTCGCGACATCAGGTCGTCCAAACACTCACCTCCCGCTTATTACCATTGAGGCATTCTAGCTCTCAAAAGATAAGCTTCAAAAGCGAGGCCTGAGGTGGTGTGGTGGGTGAGTGGTTGGTGGTGGCTAGTGAGGGGTTGAAGTTCCAAGTTATCGTTGAGAGTGGCTTACCTTTCCCCATACCTTTCCTCATCTTGTCATTGCTTAGTGAAGTACATKCTCACAAAGAGGCATTATTCATCGCCTTCTYTCCTCATGGAACYGAGTTTGCTTCATTCACATATCGCGCTTTCAACACTTCAAACATCTCAAGATATTTTCCTCCAACCTTTAAACMTCATCTTTGGCTGCTCAACGCAGCAGAACATGACGTGCGGCCTCCGTTGGCAATCTCCTGAGATTTGGAATTTCGATGGGCGTGGTCCATGACAATCAAAGAGCATCAACCGTGAGAGAAAYCATCGTTCCCGTCTCACTGATTGCTGGGAGKTGCCGTTGCTGCTGATAGCGACCTTTTCAGCCTGCTAAAGCAAGTCGGGCCATTTCCAACCTACTGACTACCTCTGGATCAGAACATCGCTGTCGCTCGCCTTTTGTCTTTGGGCCTCATGAGACCATGGCCTCCGCGGRAGATCTAAAACTATGCGTTTCAGAGAATCAAGTCCAAGCGCTRGAGAGATCTTCATGCCCAAATTTCTCAGATTTCTTCCCTTCTGGACTCAGCCATCCCAAAGCTACGTTGAGGAATAGCACCTTTATTCATTTGGGCCCTCCTCCAGAAGCACCTCGACCATGGCATTCCGTCTTAGGGTTGGAGAGGACTAAGGGACCACGGAAACCTGGACGATCTATCTACGGTACTGATGTTCAGTTTCGCTGCGGCTTCGCGGCTTCGCCGCACCGTGATGGACWAGCGGACATTTATCGGTCAGCGTCAGCGAAGGCTCTATCGCCCAAACGACACGAGGCGGTCGACACAACTAGTGTTCATGCAAACGAAATCACCGTGACTATTCTCTACGTCTCTTCTATGGCCGAATCTGGGCTAATTGCCAGAAATAGGTCAATGTTCCAACAGGTCATAAGAGGAAGCGCCTTGATCTTTGTCGGCTTGAAAATATTCCACTAKCGTCAGAATTTTCGCCTGGCTTAGACCCCYCAACAGCGCACCACATCCAAGCCTCGGACGAGTACGAAAAAGGTGGATCCGACATAAGAACCCCCCAACTCGAGCACGCTCAGWTGTCCCGGCCTCCTACTTTAACGCAGTCCGATGCTCCCTCAAGTATCAACATGGCCACTGAACCGGGCCGTGTGTTTCGCGACAAGGCCGGCCGCAAGCGGCTGGTGCCTATTCTGACATCAATAGACAGGCAAAGCCCAATCGGTGACTCGAGCCCGTCAGTCGAACGCCATATGGACTTGGAAAACCCAATTCGCGATTCGGGTCTGTCTCKCGAACGCCATCTCGACATGAAAAGTTCGGCCTTGATCCAACCTCCTGATCTCGGGAATACCAGACTTGGCAAAAAGTCCTGCCGTGTGGCAAGTCAAGTATACCTGGRCTTGGAATCACTGCCTGTTGACCATCTTTTCTACGACAAGGCTAGATTTGGAGACATGTTGGACACGTGTATGAAAGAGCCGGATTGTCTCTCCTTTGCCCGGTCAGCTTCTGGTAGTACAGGTCAGCAGCTTTATGTCCACTCCAGGATCAAGCATTACTTGCGATCACGACCTATGAGTCTCTTTTCGGGTTCGGAACAACGTCTTGGCCGAATACCATATCCGAGCTGGATTGGCAAAAAGAAGATGCCACTGTCGGTAACTACATTTTCAAGSAGTGCTGATCAATTAGTCGCAGCTTTCCGCTCCAAGCGTCTTTCTTGGCGCAAGGGAAACTGGGATACAAAGGGGTCTACTGACAGCAATGTTGCGAAATTAGGTCTAATCGATTACCCTGAGATAGCTTCAGAAGACCTTGACTTGGATGATGAGCTCAAAGGTCTTGAGAAATGGAAATACTTAGATGAACATCAGCATGTACTTCCAGCATACGGAGATTCTGGTTCTGAGGGGCAATATGATATGGATACATGGAGAGAGATGGAGGATGAAGCTGATAGGAAGCTCGAGAGACCGGAGAGAAAGTCGAACAAATCACTGCTCGATGTGGGTAAGGTGCAAGRCACGATCGCAGTAGCTATGGAGGCGATGATTGCGGAATGGAATATTAGAAAACGGCCCAAGATGGAAGCAAAAGCGTGGCGGATCTGGACAAAAGCTAGGCGTGATAAGACTTTGCGTTCCCAAGTAAGGGTCAAAGATGGCAAGATTGAAGACCTGGAGCTACGAATTGAGAAACTGTGCGCAAGGATCATTGACGAGCCATGGAGTGCAAGCAAGGCTTTGACTAGGCAATGCAAGATTATGGAGGTTTCCATATTCGATCTTGAAGARACCAARTGGGCCAGGGAAATGCTGTTGAATCCCTTAGCGCCAAAAAAGGCTCGGATAAGTGTGAGGCCCAATAAACGCGCACCAAAACAAGTCTTCAGTCCGCGTGATACATCACCGCTCCTTGAAGGTGACGAGATCATTTCATCCACCAGCGATTCTTCTAGCACGTCYRGCGACGAGCTAGAAGATTTCATTGTTAGTGACGAAGACGAMAGCGGTCCTTCTAGGCCTGCTGGTGTCTGTGATTCTGATTCTGCTTCATCGACCATTGGRRAGGCYAGGGATCAYATCMCTCTGCCTAACAGACAACCACAAGCTTCCTTACCACAAAGGCCACATTCCCAGTCTTCGAAATCGGCACCGTCCCATTCTAAACAYTTGTCACACAATATCATCGATTTGACTCTTGACCCTGAAAGTTCAGAAAGTGACYCAAAGACCGCGACTGAGRCTATCATATCCAGGATCTCGACCCCAATTATTGACAGCGACTCGAGCAGTGGCATTTGGCGTCGGGGCAAGAAGACTTCCTTCARGRCTCCACCAAAAAAACGAACCAGAGAAGAAGTCGTAGATCTTGTGAGCTCCCCAGACATGGATTACAGATTTCTCAGCGACCTTCCGTCAGCAGTGCGCAACCCCTTGGAACTTCCAAAGTCCAAGGAAACCCCAAATGGCGTAGTTGATGAAAGGTTTCTGCACAGTGAAGATGTTGTCGTTAAGCCCAAGAAAGAGCAGGAGCTGAAACAGATCGAACTCAGCSTAGGTGCTGCACAAGGCTACCAATTCCAGCTCGATCCTGCTTTTGGTAATGGGCGTATTCTCAAAACTCATCAAACCGACGCGCTCAAAAACATTTGGGAGGAGGTCGTTAGAACTCCTCATCCTGGACGTGGATATATCCTGGCCCATACAATGGGCTTGGGGAAAACTGCAACGATCATTGCAGTCATTCACGCTATCGTGCAAATCGGCAAAGGTGACAAGGGATGGCTCAAGGCTCGCTTACCAGATTCTTTACGCAATCTACACGCCCTGATTCTTTGTCCTGCGCACTTGGTCAAAAACTGGGTGGAAGAACTACGCCGATGGCTCCCCATCAACGACGATAGGATCCAAACTCTTTACAAGGTCACATCCTCAGACCCAATCGGAGACCGTATTGAGATCGTGCGGAACTGGGCCCAACTTGACGGGATTCTCGTGATGTCGTTCACAATTTTCAAGGATCTGGTGGACCCTAAAGGCGCTTCCAACGAGCCTGCCGCTTTTCGGGCCGACCCAAAAGCAAGAGTTGAAGTTACAAATGCACTCTTGGGCAAAACGGCACTCGTGATTGTGGATGAAGCTCACAGCATCAAGAACCCACAATCTGAGATATCCAAAAATGTCAACAGGATAAGGACCAGGCGCAGGATTGGTCTTACTGGGTCCCCGTTGTCCAACAACCTAGCAGAATATTATGCCCTGATCAATTGGGCTGCTCCGGGGCATCTAGGGGCCTATGACCAATTCCGATCTCGTTACGAAACAGTCATTGAGAAGATCTTTGTGGAAAATGCCACTGCCGCCGAATATCGTTCGGCTATTGTAGCRCTGAAGGCTCTTCAGAAGGACATTGAACTTAGAGTCGACCGAGCAGACTCCGCTAAACTCGATCCTGAGCTCCGGGGCAAAGAGGAATTTCTCATCAGAATCCCTCTAAGTGAGCTGCAATTCGACCTCTACAAGAATTATACCAAGCATTTGGAAGGTCCTTCGGCTCAAGACGCTTTGAGAAGGTGGAAGCATATCCGCCTCCTACAACTTCTCTGTCTGCACCCGGAGCTACTCATCGATGATTTACGCGCTTGCTCGATCTCTTCGAACTTTGAAGAGCAATTGCCAGACAATGCAATCGAGGTGGACGCTCCGATCTCTCTTGAGACTTGTGTTCTGCCCGAGAATGACCCGAACATTGGTCACCAGATTGACCTTTTGTCCAAGATCCACAAGTCGACCGAGCATCTGCTCAATTCATATGATCGAGACTGGACGAACACGGGAGAATCATACAAGATGCAAGTGCTCCTGGCAATTGTTCAGAAGTGCTCTCGCATTGAGGACAAGGTCCTCATATTCTCCCAGCGTAAACCAGTCATCTCTTACGTCGCCGCCCGGTTACGAAAGAATAGGTATGATGTCGTCGTGATCGAGGGTCAGGTGCATCCTGAGAAGCGGCAGGAGATCACGGAGGCCTTTAATGGATCGAAGAAGTTCCAAATCGGTGTGGTTTCAACCTTAGCAGGTGGGATCGGTCTGAATCTCCACGGTGCCAATCGAGTGATTATTCTCGATGAGGGATATAATCCCACACACGAGGAACAAGCTATCGGACGAGCTTACCGGTTAGGGCAACGTAAGAAGGTATTTGTGTATCGTCTGGTCTGTGCCGGTACCATTGAAGACGCCTTCCGAGACCAAGGAATCCTTAAGGGCAATCGTGCAGCCCGTGTCCTTGATAGAAAGGTGGCCAACGAGCAGAACATACGTGGTAATGGACGATCTCCAAGGGTTGTGGCACCTCAACGCCCAAGATATGAACGACTGTCAAACATGGAAAAAAAGGACAAAGTTCTTGACCAGATGCTGTTACTCCATGGACGGTAGGCTTGACTTTCTTCAAGAAGAGGATATATACTGATTGACTGGTGCCAGAGACTTCATCGCTTCTATAACGTCTCTCCATTCGTATCGACCTGAAGACACCGAAGAGCTTACGGCGGCGGAGAAGGCTGACGTAAAAGCCATGCAAGTTGAAGAGACTCAGAGACGAGAGAACGAGCGATCAGCCAGAGCTTTAGCATCCGGGGCAAACGGCAGTCGTGGCCAATCAACAGCACCGTCAAATCTATTGCTTGGCCCGATGACCGCCTCAGCAACGGCTTCTGCACCTGTGGTACCAGCGATCGCTAAGGCCACGCCAGCGCCTTCAGCGCCCTCATCGTGGCCATCGTTCCCCGCAATTTCTCACAGCAGTCGTGCAACATCTTTGCCGTCCATGCCAGCGGGTTCTGATCATGCAACCCTTCCTTCGAATGCTCTTTTGCCAGCCTCAGGACCTCGTTTCAATTCGCAGCCGGCCGATTCGACCAATGAGCCCTTGCAACCATTGCAGCCATTGCAGCCCCTGCAGCCTAAGGTGCAGTCAACGAACCTCATCAGGTTCAGGATAGACGCACCCAACAGCCAAGACAGTCGCTCTAATAAGAGACAGAAGCTTGAGTAGGCTGACATTCTCAACATACAATCGAACAAAGGATCAAGGAGTTTAGGCGTATGTTTGCAAAAGGGAGGAAAGATGTCAATCATCATGAAAATGCAGGGAGGCAGTGCGAAAATCTCCCGTACCATTGTGCTATTCGATTGCTTCTTGCTTGTATTCTAACAAACCAATACCAAGTCATTTCCATCAACTGCCGTGAAGGCAGTCCCCCTTTCCATCGAGCTTTTTCTGACTCAAGAGTTGATCTGTGTTGTTCTCCCGTGCTTTTGTCTGTATGGAGCTCTGACACATAACGTGCTACCTCCGGGCTTGAGGACCTGTCGAGCTATCATGACACCGTCATATACGCTTAAGATATTACAGTGCATTGAGAAGCGTTCACTGTTTCAGCACCGGTCATCACATGCAGCTAGTGTAAGTCTTCTGTCGAAAGATCGTAGCACTTGGGGCTAATTTCATGTATCTTCATTCCATGACCAGGCTTGGATAAGTATTGTACAAAGTTTTATCTTCAGACGTCAATCCTTTGCCCTTTGCGGCCTCTCTTGAGCTTCTGTTGGTCTACTGGACTTTCTAAATATATAATTTGAGCCCGAAGGTTAGGTCAAGCTCAGATGCCAGGGGGCAGCTGTTGGTCTATCAACATCAAAGACTCCTCTAACCTCTCTCGAAGAGAGAACACCCTGGAAAAGCTGTTCTGCAGGCCCCTTTGCATTCTTGGAGCTATGGGTGAACGGAGACAAGCAGTCAACAAGCATTCTATGAAAATTGGAGACCGGATAATTCGATTCTCTTGTAACAGCTGTCGAACCACTTGTCGACAATATCCAGGAATGCCTGAGTTCGGACCGAGGATGTCGGGAGTAGGCCCTGTGTCATTCCAACTAGCACTGGAACACTCGAGGGCTGGTGTTCCAAAGCTCAATTGGTATTAGGCATCATTGAGTGTCACGAGGCGGGTATTTAGGATCGATGCCGAGCCTTTTCTTTTCTCTTTCCTCTTCCATCCTCCTCTTACCCAATCTCTATCCCCCGCAAACAGACTTCTTCTAGAACCTTCAGTCTCATCAGCAAACAAAGGTCTTGAACGACAAAAAGCTCGCTTGAACCTACCTCATACACTCCATCAACTCAACCTTGGCTCTGCATCTTTTTCTTATGGCTGCACACTTGGTCATGGAGGACCAAGTCCTAAAGAAATTTGCTGGCTTCCAGGATCTGGCCTCTCCCATCCGGCCAGATGCTGTCCCAATGCTGAACGCCCTGCAAAGGATCCAGACCTACCAGGACTTCCACCTGCAGCAGCAAGACACCGTCAACACCAAGACCGAGGCGGTGACTCATATACTGGCACAGATCGACTTCGTCCAGGACTGGAACAGCACAGCGGCTTCGACATATGCTGCGTTCGCGGACAGACTCTTGCCATTATACAAGGAGCTGGCACCCGCCAAAGAAGAGCTGCGATGCATCGAGCAGGTGCTCTTGCCAGATGTCCTTGAGCAGGCTATAGGGCCACTGAAGGAAAACCAGCCCTTGTTGTTGGCCATGAAGGAGTAAGTCATTCGCCTGTCCGATATCAGCCAGAGATTTGATTAACATTTATTCTAGAGTAGTCAAAGACCAGATCAGGAGTCTAGATTCGCGGCTAGCAGACCTTGGGATTCGGCCTGCTCAACCAGTCTGGGGAAGACGTTTTGATCGAGTAGAGGGCTCAATAGACATCCTTGAAGATTGCATGGAGGTAAGCAAGATACCGTACTTTGCCACTTTCACTGCTTTGTTCGCAGTGCTTGCAGATGACAACACAAGTATTGATACGGGATGATGTCACTGGTGATCTACCAAAACTTCTAACTATCATTTCGTCTGCCAATAGAAACGTATCAATACTGACGTTTTCTTTTCTCCTCTTTCACTAGATCACCTTCCTTGAGCAAGAGATGCGGCAGCGGAGTAAGACTGCGGATGGTAAGACATGGATCCACGAAGACGAGTCGAGTCAAGAGGCACGCCTCATCCGCAATGCCATCAAATTCGAAGAAGGCAACCTAGTGCTACACGACGCCTGGGTGCGCGGCTGGGAGATTGTGGCCTACAATGAGAATCGTCGCAGCTTCATCGCGCAGGGACCTAAAAGGGATGAACACGCCGCGGCCGCAATACTGGCCCAAGGTAACGTAGAAGAGGCGAAGTCGAACGTCGAGTCCACAGAGCAGCATCTCCGCCATCTGAAACGGGAGTATGTCCGCAAGAACAAATTGCGCCGCTACGATGAATGCTCGTATCAGACGATCTTGGGCAGGCGCAAGTCGGATTCCGACGCGAGACATGGTGAAATGAAGAGGCAAAGAATCTTTGGCTCACAGGCTCGGGAGAAAATACTCGAGCACAGGATGGTCGGTGAAAAGCTAGCCGATTATTTCTTGAAGTCAGATCAAGCAGGAGCCTCATCAGCGGCATCGACAAATCCGCCTCTGCAAGCTTCATCAGAGACGGAATCCGCTCCTCAGAGTCCTCGCCCCTCACGCCGCAGAGGGCTCTCTTTGGACCGAACGTCCCAGCTTTCGCCAATTGCACCGCTGCAGCCCCCTAAACCTCCGTCTCCTCATCAGCCATTACCTCGGCCAGTTATCGCCCCAGCAGAAGCTCGTCGACGAATCATTCTCGATTCTCCCTCACCAGCTCGCGGCCCTCTCAAACCAGCGCCACCTCCACCCAATTCGCTGACTGCCGCATTTACTCAGCCATCTCAACCACCAGCGCCCGCCCGACCATCAACATCCTCTTCAGCTGGTCTCACCAATAAGCGGAAGCGTGACACAGATGACGAGGTGACGGAGACAGCAGCAGGGTCAACATCAGAAGCCGGTCCCAACAGTAAGCGAGTACGCGAACAGCCTGCTCCCGCTGCTGCTCTGACTCGAGCTCCTCCTCCTGCTGCTGCTGCTCCTGTTCCTGCCCCTCCGCCACAGCCTCCCACCAACGCGGCGCCACCGCCCAAGTACGTCCGTGGCGGCGTCAAGAGCAAATTCTTGGGAGAAGCAGAGGCGCTGGCGAGTCATGTCGCTCCTGACGGGAAGACCAGGAAGAGTACTAGAGTCAGCAAGAGGCGCGGGGGATAGAGGATAGGGTCGAATAGACCTTAATCTGTTGCTAGACGGGTCGGGTCGAGGAGGGATGGAATGGTGATCTGTTAGTCTTGAGCGGGTTTCAACTCATCGATGGACGTCAAGCGGTCCAACGAGTATGTGCTGCACAAGCACTACTTTGAGGAATAGCTGGGAATCTTGGGAGCTGCTGCGGAGCAGGAAATACCTGATCAACAACAGGGACCATACCGGGAGAGACTAAGCAGGCGACGACCGTTCATGCTGGCGAGGGGCTCGAAGAGGAAAACATGGGATCTTCTAACTTCCTCGGGCTCACCAGGCCACCCTGTGGACCTAACAAGCTCACCACGCTCTGTTGCCCCCCACGCTACTAGTCTTGACGGCCCCCCATGATTCGACGACATCCTTGGGGACCAAGTTCCGAAAATCGGACCCGCCCGCCAGCATATCCTGCAGGTCAAGGGTCTGCCCAATGGCCAAGACCTCGGTGACTTGATCAGAGTAATGGGTGGGATCATGAGACCTACCCAATAACAGGCTGCCTCGTCTCGCGAGATCTGGGGGGGGGGCAGCATGAACCAAGCACTTCGGCGCCATACATCCCGCAGAATATAGGAAGGAGCTGCTTGAAGGGGGGGGGTTCGGGGGGCTACGATCTAAATATATATGCTCTTAGAGGCTTCGGACAGAGGATGCGCGATGACATCGTCAGTGCGTCACAAATGATACCATGGGAAGACCTGTGATGGTATTGACAGACTTACAAAGTGATATGAATATTGCGATGAAGCAAATTCCATAGCAAGATCTTCCAACGGGGAGTCTCACGGATGTCATAGCTGAAGTTGAATTATGTAGGATTGCTTCGAGAGATAGAATGGCTATCTTGAAATATCACATCTTAAGGGCCGTTTGTTCTAGTCGTGACTGAAGAAGACCAACGTATACATCTACCAGAATGTTCTCACAATCCCAGCTATCCATCCCCGAACATCAAAACGTGCAGTCATTCCTTACCAGAACAATCCATCCCATCGTAACTTAACTTCTACTTCTCAACTTAGCCAAAGCAAATGACATTCCCGCTCCAAGCTAAACCCACATAAATAACATGACTTAACCACGCGTTCTCCCGCAGGTTCCCTCCTCCCTTGGGCCAACATCTCCATTGTCCAGAGAAACGAACCATGACCCCAACGCCGCATTCATCTGATGCAGTAAGATCAGGGCTCACACGATCTGCCGTCTTCACTCACAACCAATCCATAGCGAAGCGGAACTCAGCACGYATATCATCTTCAGCAGATTGTCTTTACACGGTAGCACCGCACTCGGTGTTYGATCGCCTATGCAGGCATATTTCATCGACAATGTGTTCGGATGTGGCGGGAGGTTGGAATGCAGAGATGAAAACTGAAAGATGTAAAGCGAGCGGGGGGGGAATTCAAGGTGTGGATGATCTGGGTATTTCTTCTCTGGCTAGTAGTGAGGAAATGAGACTGCTAAGGGGGGGCGATGATATATWTAGGSTAAAGCTGTGACGAAYGATWYTMTATCRGGAAATATCTGGGCGGAAAGMATAGACTATGRGAGCATTGATTCAATYAYGGACGTGGCTGTGAAAATACTATCCTTGTGYATTRAMATTTCAATTTGTATACCTATCAAAGCGTGCGTGCGTGCGAGTAATAGAAGAAGCGTCAAATTCATTGATAATCTTGGTGTATAAGTCGGACCGAAATTGTACTTCTTGCGTTCGAGACGTGGACCTCTATCCATTCCATCCATCTGGTCAACTCTCGTTGAGAAGCGTGCGGCCTGTGTGTCTTCCACGGTGGAGTACTGGGGCCATGATGTAATCCTCCTGCTCTGGCTGACACCGGGCGAAGTGGGATTTGGTCGACCTTTTGTAGCGGGCTGGATCCTGAACACACTGGTCCACTTCAGGGGTTTGATGCTTAGATTGAGGCTTCTTTGTAGTCTCGAGAGGTCGTTGGTATGAGAATATTTCATTGTGGGAGTCTGTAGCAGGGACATCGGTGTGAGGCGTGGGGCTGGTCTTTCTGTCTAAGTGACCATGGCCAAATTCTCCTTAGCTGGTTGAGGTGTTGGTGGTCTTGAGTGTTGGAGAAGAGTTCTAGGCTTCTGAGCTGGCGATGTTTAGGCTCTGTCATTGGTACTGGTGAGCAAGCACCTTGTGTCCTTTCGAGAGCCTCCCTGAGCTTCTTGAGTTTTGATCTCGTCATATTGCTGGTGATTGCCGGCGATGATGGCAAGAAAGGAGGAAAGTCAGTCGAGTGGATTGTCGTTGATGTGCTGTCAAAACTTTCCAATCACCAACTTGGCGTGCCTTACTAGAAACTTCCCTTTAGTCCTTCCCAACTTCCAGAGCTCAGCTTCGAATCACGTGGTATCGTTGGATCAAGGGTGCACACCTGCTCCGGGTGATGTTCGAGCTGGCAAGTGGTGTGAAAGCTTGATTACCATTGCTYCAGGTGTCGTCATTGCTTCATAAGTGCATTCCAGCTGATTATTGAGCCCTGCTTGTTGCCTCATGCCAGGGACCAGCTCGAACGGCGATTTACGGCCCTGCCTCAAGCCTACTGTCTAAACCCCCTGTGATTTGTGCAATCTGAACGATACTACTTCTTGACGGCTGCGTGAATAGATCACCCTCGATCTGGGATGACTGCTGTCTGTTGCTTGGCGAGAAGGACGACATGTCTTTGGAGTCCTGTATCAGAAATGGTGGTGGGTGGATTGGAAAGGGGGCCGTGCTGCTACTTCCCACCGAGAGCTCTAGCGCTCTTGGTTGGAGGCAGAGGATTCGCGGGTAGTGTTGTTCAAAGCCGCAATCGCGTTGCGGGCCAACGTCTCTAGATCCTCCTGATCGTCCGCGGCGCCACCCGCTGCGAACCCTGATGAGGACGATGCCGCTTCGTTGACATTGACAGAAACGTCAATGTTTCCACTTGCAGCTTCGCCTTCGGGCTGGCTGGCGTCGACATCCGCGCTGCTTCCTGCTGGGTCGGTGAGCTGTTGAGAGTSGRGCCTGGTTGTGGATGCTTCTGTATCATCCCTTACAGGTTGCCCACCTTCTGGACGTTGATGAGCGCTGGCAGGCCTCCCGTTCCTGGAATTGCTAGCCTCTGTTGGAGTGTCCGATCCTGCCTGCGAAGAATRGGCGGACTCAGTGCTGCCGTCYGACTCTGACTCTGACTCTGAGCCATCCATCTCAGGGTCTTGGTGGACTGGAGGTCCGAAGATAAAGCTGATATCTTGGGGACCTCTGAAGACACATCTCGGGGCCATACTTGTCCTTTGCTGTTCGTGTGCCTTGTCTTGTCTGTCRATTATCGCTTCTACACCGTTTCTGCTTTGTTTACTGGGCGTGGAATGATCAGAATACGATGTAAGGTGCGATAGATGCAATGTCCTGGCCAAGAGATGGTTCTTGATTGATGAAGAAGGTTGATTCAGAAGCAGGAGGAAGTCCGATTTGGAATGGCTCGAAACGGAGGCTGGGGACGAGGACAAATGACGGAATAAGGGCCGTTTACTATCCGATCAGATAATCTAAAGGACGTTTGCTTGGCCTCCACTTCTCGGGTGGCTTAGTCCGTCGCTTAGTCAATTGCTGCCATCCGTTTCGAGTTCGCAGGAATATTCCTCTCGGGAGATAACCGAGCGAAGATGGAGTTTGACGAGATGTATCCTTGTATCAAAAGGCAGCTGCATCGTTGAGTTGCATGCACCAGACGTAGCCCAAGAAAGCCATCTTTGTCCTGGTTGACCAGTAGCCGCAACTCGAATTCTGGACCTTAGAGTGTAATTAGTCCAGGTAGAGAAGCCTTATATAGGCTTGCATCCATAATCCATAATCCATCATTTTGGCCCTGTCCCTGATCCGTTCCCGCTTATCCGTGACTTGGCTCGTGGGAAAATTTTGATAGGTTGCAACCACAACACTTCTCTTTGGCAACCGCCGTCAGGCCATAACCTCCTTCCATCGCGACCATCGTGATCTTAGCAGCCATGCTTCATCCATCTGAGAACCTGTGATATGCCATCGACACAACAAGCTTGTGTCTATCATGACATGTCGCGTCCCAGCTGTTGTGGGTATGACTGAGCTCAAAAGCATCTAACAGCTCTTGCCATCAACAGCAGCTATCGGCAGATGATGCAAAGCCTTTTCTTGTACTAAGACTTGCTAATGCTCGATCTTAAGCGTCATCACGTATCAGTCGACCGTCATCGATGAAGCTGCTCTTTCCGAGCACTGGCTGCCGTTCTGAGGTCAGTACACAGCTCCCAGGACACACGCTCGAAGAACTATTCATTGACATTTGGACCCCACTTAAGCCTCATCCAACCAGCCCAGCAACAAGCAATGTAGAGCGGCTCATCCCAGTAAACAAGGAGCAGACGGGAATCACGGTTCCCCTAGTCCAACCATTCTTTGCAAACATCCACGACGATGAAGGACTCCACCCTGCTCACTACCCCAAGGGTCGCCCACACAAAAAAGTACAAGTATTACCTCGCCGTTCAGCAACAATATATATTTAGGAAATTGGAAAGAAAAGAAAAGATACTCATCGTGTCGTTCCAGCCTGCATCAAGCGCTGGCACACGAAGTCCGTCTGCCTTGCTCCATCCCAGGGTTCAGATGGGAATTCTTCGGGACTGACCCATCAGGGTTGCCATCCGATAGGCTGGTTAGGTGGGTTGCTCAAACGAATTGTGAAGGCTCAAACTAAGGGTTCATGTAGGATTCAAGGATTCCGGCCCCAAACATTCGGTCTGCGTAATCGTGCACGTCGGACCCGAGATCAATGAATACTGTTGTGGTCCTGCAAGCTCTCCAGCGCTACTTGCTCCGAGCAGAATCATCCCAGATGTTAGACAGGCTGTGGACAGCGAGCATGAGTGAGACGCAAGACGGCTAATATGGTAATCGCCCCATGGGAGATTCCGCGGCAACCCCCAAGAACCACCTAGGAAGTCATCAAGATCATCGCCCATTCAAGAGTTACGATTTGGGAGGCTGCTTTTTCTTTGTTCAAGGACGCCTTGTCACAAAGCAGGCCTTGCCAGTCGTTCCGTCGTAGATTGCGCAACAAAGCCAATGAAGCAGGTGTCCCCACGCTACCCAGCAGCAAATATCGAACGCCACATYAGAATATCTCATACCTAGTCGAATGTCGTCTATTTGTGGCAATCGCCCGATCTGGACATGCTCACACCAATCTTCCACCACTTGGCTGGGGGTTGCGGCCGTGGGTCCTAGTGCCAGCCAGCCTTCTGCCATCGGTCCCTTAGTGCGCGCTCTGGCCGTCTAGCTGCAAGTGGACAGATCTCCCAAGTCACGTAAGCTCACAATGGGCTATTGTGGCAATCGCCCGATTAGTAGAACGGGCATCTGGTGCACCGGAAAACTGTCCGGGTCTGTTCGAACACCACCTCAAATTCTCTTTTGCTGAGGTTGGAGATGGGAAATGGTAGCCATTTTCAGTGCACCSAAACTCTTCGTACCTGAACGCATCAGCAAGCCCACCTCGAGCTGCCATCTGTGACGACCGCCCTCTCGCCGCGAAGGGATCCTTGTCCAGATCAGAGAGATGCTAGAAAGCCCTCTTACAYCTTTGTGTCGGCGCGTTGGCTGCTGAACGATTTTGGATCCTCTTTGGGACTCCATGTCTGAAGTAGCGCTTTTGCGAAACGGTGGAGGTGTCTGTGATGGACCAATTGCGCAAGTGCCTGGCGATAGTGCCGTCGCCGGCGGAGACAAAAATCCGACTCTACACCTCCACGTGGTGTCTCTGGGTACGGAGGGGTTGCCTCAGCCCATGAACCAAGTGGGTGCCTCAGCCCATGAAYCAAGYGGGYGCCTCAGCCCATGAACCAAGTGGGTGCCTCAGCCCATGAATCAAGCGAGTGCCTCAGCCMATGAATCAAGCGGGTGCCTCAGCCTATGAACCAAGTGGGTGCCTCAGCCAATGAAACTATCCAACAATCCAAATAAGAAGGCCGTCTTTGGAGGTGGAACCTCCAGCGTTTTACCAGATGATACGCYGCAGTCGTTCTTCCACAGCTTCGGTGCAATTGACCATATGAAGATGCAGAGGAATTAGAGGACGAGACTTATTCCTGTGTGCCAAATGTGTGCACGGCGTTGGGCGGAGGAAGCTACGTGGTCTCTGACGCCTTAGCTTKCCGACCTTCACCTGGCCTCGCTCGATCAGAGGGCTAAGAGACGTCCACCAAAGCATCTGGCCGAGTCCGGCCGAACAGGCTTGCTGGTATGGTGGCATGGCTCTCTCAATACAACACGAGGATCCTCTGACTCATTGGTCCAATGATTTTGGCACACAAACCTATGACTAGGTACCGGTCCATGGGTTTTGAGACTGAYCACCCACTCACCGATGCCTTTTGAGGGAGTGTGCAGGCCGCGTCGGCTGGGCCGCAATCTAGACGAGCCACTTCCCCTCCAGCTCCGGTGTAACGATGGATATCGAGCACTTCCCCTCCACCTCCGGCGTATCGAATGGGGTTTGAGCACTTCCCCTCCAGCTCTGGTATAGTGATTGAGAGTCGGGCAMTTCCCCTTCAGCTCCGGTGTATCGATGGATATCGAGCACTTCCCCTCCATCTCTGGTGTAGTGAATGGGGTTTGAGCACTTCCCCTCCAGCTCTGGTGCATCGAAGGTGGGATGAGCACTTCCCCTCCATCGCCGGCGTAATTGGGATGGCACCTCAACAACCATACGGGAATTGCTACCTCTGGTGGTCCATGGGTTTCGAGACTGACTATCCACTTACCGATGCCTATTGAAGTTGCATATAGGCGGCCTCGGCTGGGGCAGAAGCGATGTGAGCACTTCCCCTCCACCGCCGCTGTATATGATGGAAATGGCACCTCCGCTCTGAATAAGAGCCCAAATCTCGAGCAAAGACTACCGGTGCACCGCAACACCCATTCTGGGTTTTCTGTCCCGGCCGGCGCATCAGGTGACCACAGGAAGAGCTTGAATACTCCCACGGGCACCTCAACACCCACACGATGAGTTCTGCCCCGTCCGGCCCACCAGGTGACCACAGAGATTGGTTTGAGAATCCCCTCGGCACCGCAACATCCATACTGGGTGTTCTACCYCTGCCGGCCCACCAGGTGACCAAAGAGAAAGACATGGACATCTTCAGTCCTCTGCTTCAATGAAAGAAGTTCCTGCGGGCGCAGGGAGAAGTTGTTTGTAGACCGCTTCGGCTGGGGGTGAGCACTTCCCCTCCACCGCCGGTGTGCCCAATGAAGATGGCACCTCACCACCACCGGTGCACCGCAACATCCATACTGGATGTTCTGTCCCTGCTGGCCCGACAGGTGACCACAGAGAAGGATTTGTGTGAATCCGTACGGCGAGCAAATTCCGTGATTCGAGCTGGARTTGGAAAAGGCCAAGGTCCAGCAGGTCCAGCAGGTCCAGCAGGGACACCTATCGGCCATTCCGTCGGCCACGGCTTGCAAATTCGCAGCATAAATCCGCTGCATTGCACAAACGATAACGGACCAAGATAGCGGCAGTCCGCGAGGCCGACTGCGGGCACTGCGAGATGGCAATTCTCGCGTCCGACTCAGCTGGTGGGTCGAAGCCAGAATAACAATGTCCTTCTCCGGAGAAAGCTCGCCATTCCAATAAAATCAGTGTCCGTTCTTGTTGTCGTCGTATATGTCTATCGGCCAGTCTTTCGCCCTTCGCATGCAGCTTCGCAGCGAGGAGCAAGTTCTCAAAGCCGGTTTAGCTGGAGCAGGAGCAAAGGCATCCCTTGAGTCAGTTGAACGTCCCTGCGGGGACACCATATCGAGGGTCTGCTGCTCGCAAAACGCAGCGAGGCGGCAATTCTCGTGTCCGACTTAGCTGTTGGGTCGAAGCCAGAACAATGTGCTTCGCTCGGGACGCCTCGCCATTCCAATCAAATCAGTGTCCGTCCTTTTCGTTGTATTCTTCGTCGTACCACCATAGCCCGCCACCGCCATCAACTCTAACAAACC